>WAAB01005630.1:13768-36367 GCA_013389865.1 Piaya cayana
TAAACCTCATGCCATTAGACTCAGCCCAGTGGTCCAGTCTGTTCAGATCCCTTTGCAGAGCCTCCCTACCCTCCAGTAGATCCACACTTCCGCCCAGCTTAGTGTCATCTGCAGCCTTGCTAAGGGTGCACTCAATGCCTTCATCCAGCTCATTGATGAAGACATTGAACAGGGCTGGACCCAGCACTGAGCCCTGGGGAACCCCACTTGTCACTGGCCTCCAGCTGGGTCTAACTCCATTTACCACTACTCTCTGGGCCCGGCCAGCCAACCAGTTTTCCACCCAGGAGAGTGTGCGCCTGTCCGGGCCAGAGGCTGACAGTTTCCATAGCAGAATGCTGTGCGAAACTGTGTCAAAGGCTTTACTGAAGTCCAGGAAGACCACATCCACGGCCCTTCCCTCATCCAGGAGTACTCCTTCACATCCATCTTTCTAATCCATCATGTCCCCCATTTTCTTCTTCCCTGCCATAGAAACTATATTCACAGGGGTTCACATCCCTAAATCCTGATTATTATTTCCCCAGACTACTGTTCACCAGAAGCTTATAATTTTATTCAGTCTGCATGGCAACAAACACTCTCTCATTGGCCCCTGTTTCTTCTGGTCATCATCATTATCTTTTTCCTCCCCGCTGTACTAGAATCTCACCTGTACCACTCTCTTGCTGGTGACAGTTCATTCCCCTTCTCTACCTCTCACCTCGCAGAAAATGGATACAGCAGCAACACTCCTACAAATATCTGTGTCATCAGGATTTTAGCTCACAGATGTATATTGTTTTCAATGTCTTGCCATTCCAGATAAGAGTCTGTATGGATTTTCATCCCTCATTTATACCCTTCCTAACATCCTTTGCAGCCTGCTTTTTATTCCCTCCACACAATCATCACCCACTTTGTATGGAAGGTAAGAAGATTTGCCTTACACCATCTTACACGGGGATTTTTCATTAATATTGGTTTATTATGAGCTCCCATTTACCTGGAAGGCAGCAGGGATGGTAAAGACATGTAAATGCACAATTATGTTATTGTTGGCATGCTCTGAGAAGTTCCAGATGACTTAGTGCTGTTTTGTTTCAACTGTATTTACTTCAATAACAATTTTTGCTGCATCTTTGGGGAAAATAATCCACTTAAATATGGACTAAAGTTCACATAGGGACATCAATGACAGAACTGGGAATTTTTAGAAGAGCTAAGAATTTTGGTCTCAAGTTTTTGTTTGTTTTTTTTTTTTAAACATATAATGCATATAGCAACAACGACCAAAAATAAATGTAATAATAAAGCTTCTATCCTAGGAGTATTTCAGAACTCCACTGTACAAGGTCCTGTACAACCTGATTTAATTAAAACTACATTTAGCAACAGGGTAGATCAGTTAACATCCAGAGGTCTTTTCTGACCTTAATTACTTTATGAATCTAAGATTAGTAGCTGTTAAGAGCAATGGCCCTGAAAATGAATATTTGATACACACAGGGAACAACACAATTATTAACTATATCTTTTTGGGGTCTGTAATTTAAAAAAGTTATCTGAAAATATGTAGGCATAATGATCTTTAAGTCAGAGGATAATTTGTTTTCCTAAAGGGGAAAAGGAACTATAATTTCACTTTAAGCACATGTCCGAATATCAGGGAATTAATGGGATTTGAAATTGTGCATAATGTTAGGTATGGGTTACATATTTCTTGGAGTTGTAGCCTATGGCGGGGAAGCAACATTAATACCAGAAAAAGGCAGCTCCTAGAGACAGAAAGAAATTACATCTCTAAGTACATCACCTTGGAAAGTCTTTTTGCATTCCTCAGAAAACAAGACTATTATAATGAAAGGTCTTCCCTTGCTGACCCTTCAAATCTTATTAGTAAATGGGATCTTTCCTTCTGCAGGGGCTTGATTGACTAATGGAAAATAGAGCAATTCCTGCAAAGTTCACAAGGAGAAAGACTTGACTCTTGTGTTTCTACCTGTGTTATGGGTCATATGAAAAAAAGTGCCTGTGAGCTTATGTCCTGTGTTTCACTTCAAGATCCTCTGTTTCCAAAAGGATTCAAGACAGGTTTCTCTAGTACTGGAAAAACTTTAAGAACCCTGCTTTGTAGTTCAAAGAGAAAACTCACATCTATCATTAAGCAATAATTATTTTGTTTTTCTAGGGAGGATTCAGTAATATAAACAATTCACAGATAAAGTTCCAGGGCTTCAGGCCAAGATATTTATTGACTTAGAAGGTACTTAGCTCACTCCAATGTAAAAAATATAATGATAGTAATTATGTTAAAAACCAGATCGCTTCTTAAATTATTTAAAATTGCTCTACCAGAATTTAACAGGATGATAATTGCTCCAGCAGCTTTTATGACCTGCGGGGAAAAAATTAGCCACAGGAAAAGGAAGATCCCTACCCACTATTTGTATTTAATTCTTATTTATTTATTTAACTATTTTATGAAATTATTTTTAATATGGCATCTTCATTTCAAAAACACCTGCCATTTGGGGAAATAGACTGAATTCTGAGGACAGGAAAATATTCAAAACTTTTGAAAAAAATAGTTAATCTAGAAGTCCCAAAAGAGAGAGATATCAGAGTACTATCAGATTGAATACCTAAATAAACCTTTGTCATAACTAATATCTGTAGCTCAGAATATTTGTTTCTCAGAAAAATTCAGACACTTGTTTTTTTTCTCTTTCCACAATGGATCAAAATATCACATTATTATAATTCCTACATTTTTTAATGCATAATTAAAATATTTTCTATTCTGATTTTTGGTTAGATGCTCAGTACTGTTAGTAGTAGTGTAAGATAAATTCTGTAATCAAGGTCATTGTTTTTTGAGCTTGCCTTCTCAAATCCAACACTCAAATGTACCAGGAAGCATGAAAAAAAGTGTTTTGCTTTTATTTTTATATCTCTTTTGGAAAATAAAATGTAATCCATATGGACATGTATAGGAAGAGAAGAGATCAGAGGACCAAGCTGGTAGAAATGTCCTCAAAGGAACCAGAAAACCCATAAAATATGCCTTTCCCAGACAATCCTTCACATCTCCCCCACAATTTTATAAATTCCACCTATGCTTCTATTAAACGTATTCTAAAAGGAATTCAATCAGATTATCTCAGGTTGATGTAAATACTCAGCCTGAAATAAATTGTTTCAATTTACTGAACATAACAAATAAATAAGTAAAAATGCTGTTCATAAGTGATGTTTGCTGTTCTGATTTGATTTCATTTCTGACCTGAAAATATCAGTTACTTCCACAGTCAAGTTTTATCCCCCCTTCTCCTCTAACTTCATACTTAGGTTAATGGACTGTTGAGTCAGAAGGGACCACTGTGTTAATGTAATCTGACTGCCTGTGTAGCACAGACAGTGGGATCTCCTTGCACTAATTCCTGCCTGTACTGAAATACTTCTTTATTAAAAAGGAAAAAAACCCCAAAACCTTGTAGCCTTAATTCAATTTTTTTTTTGTCATTGTCAGAAGCTCAGCACTTCTCAGAGGGATTAATTCCAGCAAGGACTATGTCTGTATGCAAGTAGGTTTGAGAATTTTAAAATATATATATATTTACAAATCAAAATAGATTGGTTTGTGGGTAAGGAAGATGGGGATGTATTTGGGTGGGTCGTTTTTTATTTGGTTATTTTTTTTCCCCTCTAGTAAGCATAGATCTATTTAACCCATTCTTGGGAATATTAGCCTACTTAGACACCTAAACACACTGTAGAAAAAATAGTATCTGATCCCTAAATTCCCTGACTCTGATAGTTTTAAACCTCTAGGTGTTATTTTTCCTATTCTGTTTAAGTAGCAAACTTAAAGAATATGTCTGCACAATATTTTTCAGAGATAACCAGAACCTAAAGCATTGTAGGTGTCAGTTCATACATTGTTTACAGAAAATTTATTCCAGATTAAGGTCTGTAGTGATGTAACTATGCTAATTTCAGGACAGAGTATATCTGCATGATACGATACGATACGATACGATACGATACGATACGATACGATACGATACGATACTATACTATACGATACTATACTATACTATATAAATGCATCATCTCATTTAGAGGCAACACTGGCATGTCTGCATGGGGTGCTGTTGCACCAGGTAGGCAGCTCTATGCTGAATTCTTCAGGGCAAGAACTGCCTTTTCATTATGTGCATGTATGTGTAACTTCCTCTCCCTGGGGCCTCTAGGTATTGCTGTGCTAGAAATAAATTATAATCATGAATAAGTGACCTGGACACATGCAGTCCAGGAACCTTTGATGTATGCAAATGTTGTTCAGTGCAAAGGGCTAACACTAAATCCAGGCAATAAAGTTAAGTTATAGTTCTAACCTGTGCATTTTAAACTTTATGTGAGCTTGTTATGCAGAATGTTTTGCCCCACAAATTAAAAAAAAAAAAAAAGTGTGAAATAATAACATCCACCTGTTTACTGTTAGCAAGCGCACAAGAAAATTCCTAATTGCTCCCAATAAGCTGTGAATGAGAAATATTCTGACTGTAAACCCCCACTGACAGAAACTGAATAAATTATTCTGTTCCAAATAGTCACCCATATATTTGCAAATTATCTGCTTGTGAATTTTACAGCATGCACAGCACAGAGACATTGGCCTATAACTGTGCAACAGCTGAGCATATGTAAGGGCTGGGATAAATATCCAGCTGGGGCTGAGTACAGTCTCAGATGGATGTAAGTGGGATTGTATTATTGTAGGGCTATAGTTGTAGCAGGGAATGTGAAGGTATTAAGTACCTTAGCTGGCCAAAGTCTTGTAAGTCTAATACTCTTCCTTCTTTTTTGGTCTTCACATTGGGTTGAAACACACCCTGTTTCAATGCAGAAATCAGAGTCACAACACTAGTAATTTGATGTTTGAAGGATATAATTGAATTTCATGTGGTTATAGGGAAAGGTGGGTGTCATTCTTACACGTGGTTTTATAAATTCTAACCTGGTAGTTTCTCTTGTATGTAAGGATGTTGAAAGCCCTATGGTATTTTTATAAGATCCACAAGTTTCTACATTGTGGTGGCTTCCTCTCCACTCTTTTCTTTTAAAAAAATCCCATTAAAGCTAAATCTGTTTTTCAGGAGAACTAAACAACAAAAGGAGAAGCAATAGTGATCTACAGGAATCACAAATCACCTGCTAGAAGTGTCCTTGGCAGTCTTCCTAGAATAATTTGTTGTGGTTCTGGATTGTTTTTAACAGACTCTAATGTGTGGCATTCTGTTAAGAGTTGTTTCTCCCTGTTCAATAAACAACCCACGTCATGTTCTGTTCACCAGCCAGCATTAAGGCTGCCTCTATCCAAAAATTATCTGGGAGTGTATTTTCTTCATGTCTTTTGGGTAAAGAGTTTTTTAAAGTTGATATTAATGCAAGTGGTAAATCATTCCAAGCTTTGTACTTAACATTTCAGATCAAGTATCCTACTGAGATGTGAGCACTTATGGAGGTAATAAACACGTGTACACCAAAGAGCTCCCTATATGGGTTTACAAAAAGTGCTGCAGGAGGGAAAAAAACCTAAGAAAGATGAAGTAGAATAAACGTCACCCTTTCTGCCACAGTGGAGTTGTTTTGTTTGGTGATCAAGAATCACTAGCCAATATGCATTGTTGGGCATAAACTTTGCAGTATCAAGGAGCACTGTCAGGAGTTCCTGTTGTGATAGTAACACACACTCCATCACGATGCATGTAGCTTGTAGTGACAGGCACTAGAGAAATATCCTAGAAGTGCTTCAGCTGAGAAAAAAGTGATTGAAAAAAATATTATTTGTGCTTTGAATTCTTAATTCAAGTTTAATTTCAACAGTAAAAACATGAGGAGAACAGTAATTATGTCTAAGGAAATAAATCCTAGTAGTTATATTTCCATAAAGGCTGAACATGCACTGTAACGCAGAGACCATGTTAAAAACTTGTAACTTCATTTGAAGGCGTTGGTCAGAACTGCAATCCATATCTATGGCAGAAGGATGGTGGTACAGCACAGGAAACACTGTTTATACTACTCTATGGATAACTGCCAATCCTCTGAGTGAAAATCCACAATTTTGGCTTCAAATATCTGAGACATTTAAATTATGCCTTACTAATTAACTAGGCAGGGAGAGATTCCTAATCTCTCAGCATTAAGATTTTGGAGTTAGAAAAATAAATCTGCACTAAGGAAAATTTAAAAAGGTAAATTTTGGTGAATTGAACAGCTTCAAAACATCAGTAATTCTCAGCCTATCATATTTGCTTTAGATTGCATGTATTTTTATGTTCATATGCATATTTTACAGGAAATGCAAAAGGTTAAAATCATCTTGTAAGCCTGAATGATGCTAGAAATCACTTTATTAATAAATACTGTTGAAACATTCATGTTATAGCAATGATTTAAACTCCTCAGTAGCTGAAATAGGAATCAGAGCTTTTGAAAACAATTTAGCCATGGCCTTTTGCATTATTATCTGAAAATGTTTATTCTTCATTGCAGAGAGTGTCTGCTCCTTGTGTGCTGCAGAAACTAGTTCTTTATCCTGCAAATATTGAACATTGTAAGGCTCAACAAGGCCAAGTGCAAGGTCCTGCACTTGGGTTGCGACAATCTGTGGTTTCAATACAGGATCGGTGATGATGTGATTGAGAGCAGCTCTGCAAAGGACTCGGCAGTGCTGCTTGATGAGAGGCTTGACATGAGATGGCAGTGTGTGCTCATAACCCAAAAGACTGAATATATCCTGGGCTGCATCAAAAGAAGCGTGGCCAGCAGGTCAAGAGAGGTGATTCTCCCCACCTACTCCACTCTTGTGAGACCCCACCTGGAGTACTGTGTCCAGTTCTGGAATCCCCAATATAAGAAAGATATGGAATTGTTGGAATGGGTCCAGTAGAGAGATGCAAAGATGATCAGAGGCCTGGAGCACCTCTGCTATGAGGACAGGCTGAAGGATTTGAGGTTGTTCAGCTTTGAGGAGAGAAGGCTCCGGGGATACCTAATAACAGCCTTCCATTACATGAAGGGGGCCTACAAAAAAGCTGGGGAAGGACCTTTTACAATGGTATGGCTAAGACATGGAGGAAGAGCTTTAAATTGCAGGAGAGAAGATTTAGATTAGATATTAGGGAGAAATATTTTATGATGAAGGTTGTGAGGCTCTGGCACAGGTTGCCAAGGGAAGCTGTGGCTGCCCCATCCCTGGAGGTGCTCTAGGCCAGGTTGGATGGGGCTTTGAGCAGCCTGGTCTGGTAAGAGGTGTACCTGCCCATGCCAGGTGTGTAGGAACTGGATGATCTTAAAGGCCCCTTCCAGTACAATCAATCTATGATTCTAGGCTTATATGAAATATGATATTTGTGCTCTTTTACAAAAGAAGCTGCTCTATAACAGATTACAGGGAAATCATTAAAAAGAAATAGATAAGCTCAGTTTCCCACTTTTCTTAGAGTAGATCTCACCACCTTGTGGTAAGACCCAGTATGATTCACGGTGACCTCATTTTCTATTAGAAGAAAAGTGCAAGGTATTCCTGTGGTGAGAGAATAAAGAACAGTAGATCACATCCAAAACAATAAGGGGGTACTAAGCAGGAAAGTAGGGTGCTATTAAGAAAGTGATACTTCCTTTAGGTCCTTAGCAAAACATCTTTTCTTTCAGGCAGCTATGACTTTATACTAGTACTCATCAAGATTTTTAATACTGACACCAAAATTTTCTTGAAATTTTTTAATAATAAAGGAATGTTGGGTGTTTGAATTCTTTCTGTAGGTATTAAGTGAGTAAAATGCAACAAAACACTAGTCATAAACCTTTGAAATGAGAAAGAAAGCAAATCAACCCTTCTAGTCAACATCAGCTTTGGTGCCTTGTGGGTGCAGTTTAAGAGTCAGCAAAGAGAGCAGGGTGGTGGCATACGAGGCAAAATTGTGATGACAAAGGAAGAGAACCTGATTTGCACATTGTATCAGTTACCTAGGATGAAGTGGATGAAGTTTCTTCAACTCAGCAACCAGTCTTGTAATTTGAAGACCTCTTCTCTTCCCAAACATCTTAATCCACAATGCCACAACAAAGTCAAGTCTGTTCACTGTGAGAGCAACTGGAATTTTCCAGCCCTGACAGCTGAGGTTCTTGATACTAGGCTGTAGCTGGGTAAAAGAGGTGTTTTTCTGCGTGTTGACCCTCCATAAAGACACTATAGCCAGTGTGGGGACACTCATTGGTAGAGTGGGGGATAGGAGCTGTGAGTGATAAAACATGTAATCCAACTGATTGACACAGGTGCTCATTTCTGAATCAAGACTGTGACACTCAAAACCAAGGGCAATAAAAGATAACTCTTTAAACTCAGGAAAATAATATGCAATATCCAGGAATCAGTCAATTTCCTCCTGGTTCTTTGCTGTAGAGGTATTGGAGCTGTAGATGAAACAATACACTGAACGAACAGCAGGCACTTAGCTAGCAGCAAAATAATCGTGATCAGTGTGATAACTATGGTTGAAATTACTCCTCCTTTCCTACCCCTTTAAAGATACAGACTTCGTGATAAGAAAGCAGCTAGGAAAAATAAATTTATTTTACCAGCTAGAAATACCTGTAATTTATTCCTGAAAAGTATAGAGATCACGCTGATATTATAGAACAAATTGAGAAGGGGAGAGACCATGTTAAGATCCCTGCACATTTTCTATGTCCTCCAAACAGTTTTCCCTGAGGGGCTGAAATCACAGCCTTGGTGTACAAGAGCAGTTTTGACAACAGCTTTCCTTCAACCAGATTTTCACTTCTAATAGTAAAGGTTTTTTTGCTTTTTAAGACATTTTTATTAATTTCACTCTTCTCCTCTCCATTCTTATCTGGTTTATACAGGACAATAACTCTAGTTACTTCTCTGTTAGCATCCTGCACACCCTCCCCACACTCATCTTAACTCCCTTTTCTTCTGAGATGACCTTGCTGGCCAGATCCATGAATCTCACCTCTAGCAATCAGGTAGAGAGTGGATGTGTATGGGAAGAGGAGTGGATTTTGTTTCAAGAGCTGCTGCTGGTAGTATTTGGATAAAATACTCACTCATGATAAATAATCTCTGCTTGCACTGAACAATGCACTTCTCTGTAGAATTCTCAGCAGTAATCCTGAGAGATAGCTCTTCCTACCTGGAATAATGAGTCTGAGCTGGTCTGGTCCTCCCTGCAAAAGAAGTGCAGGACTGAATTTCTAACATAGGTATAATGCTTGCTGTGTCTAGTCTTGTGTGACTGGGACTAGCTTCAGTACCTGTCTGCTGCACTGTCAGTACAGTTGAATGGAAATTTTCTGTTGTTTCTGGGGGCTTGGGGTTTAGTTTGTTTGTTTACTTTATTAAAAACAAAAAAGAAATAAATGTAATCTATTCATCAGATATTCAAAGGAGAAAAAGTATCATCTCTAAAGCTGCTTTTCCAGATCCTTAAATCTCATCCAGGCATCCTCACCATGCCTTAGGGACAACAGAGCTCCTAGGGAGAGGAAAAGAGGAGAAATGTCAAGATTAAGGTTACTCCCTGTTGCATAGGAACAAACCTTGGCTTCCCACTGGCTAAAAATGTTTCTTGAAACAGAAAAAAAAAAAAAAAAAGAAAAAAAGAAAAGTTATTATCTCACATCTAAAGGAGGCTGCAGGAAGCATTGGTAAAATTATGATGCCTGTCAATAAGTGGTCATCCTGTGGAAGTGGGTCATCCTGTCTGCGGCAGGATGGACCGTGATGGAGAGTCGAGGGGTGGCTTAGGGCAATGCCGAGCCCTCTCTCCAGCCGAACATCCTGCTTGTGGTGCAGTTTGGGGAGCAAAGTCAGCAGAGCACCTGCCGTTTCTCTTGCAGCACGACCCCCTTGGAAATTTCCACCTGCTCTGCCGCGGGGCCAGCAGGTGGCACTGC
This sequence comes from Piaya cayana, assembly GCA_013389865.1. Taxonomy (NCBI): domain Eukaryota; kingdom Metazoa; phylum Chordata; class Aves; order Cuculiformes; family Coccyzidae; genus Piaya; species Piaya cayana. Next base: position 23,741 of record WAAB01005630.1, read on the forward strand.
GAAGTAGCCCAAGGCAAGAGACCAGCACTGCTGGACCAGCTGCCTTCTCTCTCGGGGATGAAGATTCTCACAAGCCATAGCCCTGGATTTTTTTTTTAATTTTTNGGAAAGCAAAAATGACTGAAAATTGGATTATTCCCCTCTTTGAGATGATTATGCAGTGGTAGGAAGATTTTTCTAACCCCCTCAACTGCCTTCAGGTCTGATGTTCATGGTTAGTACTGAGAAAGCTACCTTTTCCTTACCTCTTCCAATCTCTCTCCTTACCATCTCTCCGTGCTTTTTTTTCAGTCAGACAATCCAGCAAAAAAGTTTGCTTCCAACATGTGAATCAGGAGGGTTTTTTACCTCGGTGAGAGCTAGAACATTCTCTGTGTTCCTGTCTGCTTTGAGGATGAAAGATCTTAGGTTTTTTCTCTGTTTTTTTGCACTGAGAGCCACAGGTATGAGAAACCTGTAGACCTAAAACTGCCGCTGGCTTTTTGTATGACTTTGTACCATTTGTTTTCCTATTTACTCTTGGGAAAAGTTTCTCTGTTTCATCTGCTCAAAGGAGAGGCAGTCTCTTACATGCCACTCAGTATAACACCACAGAGATCTGATTTTATCTTACCTGGAGATATCAGCATTTTAGCAGTAATTACTCTACAGGTTAATCACCAACTTCATATATAAAGAGCTCTTATTTACTTTGAGAAGTGGCATGGGGAAATGAGAATGCAAATGGACTACTTTTTGTTTAGAAACCATGTAACCTGCTTTATATATTTTTTTATTACATTACTGTGTACACAAAGAAATTCATCATCTTGTTAAATGGGCTTTAAAAAAAAGCTCTCTCGCAGTGTGTATCTAGGCAAAACAAGTCCTGCCATCATGTAATGTGATTTGCATTTGCAGAGGTTTTTGGACCTGCAGCTTCCTAGCATACCGCATCATTGGAGAGAGAAGCCTTGGTTTTAAGTGATGCATTGTGCACAAAGAGGTTTCATCTCCATTTGCATGTGGAGCCTGAACTTCCAAACTGATGGCTATTCTAAAGTCCATGCAGGATCTCCATATTGACTTATCACTGCCACATTGCCCAGTTTTCACAGGCCCTAAAGGTGTGAAGGCTGTTTTGGCCCCAGAAACTCATTTGTGCTGGTCACCATGATTTGAGGCTGTTTGAAACTCTAATACAATGGTATGACTTTATCCCCTGATAAATAATGAAATCCTCAGACACTCATTCATGATAAAGATACTGAATATGGGAAAACAGAGGAATTATTCTTAGATCACCAGTTCTCCACTAAGAGTTTATGAGCAACAGGAAATATGAAAGAAAGGGCATATTCAGCCAAAGGAAAACAGATATAGTGCTGTATAATATCATTATCACTGGCACTAGAGTTGTTGTGTAGTTAGCTATATTTATGGGACTGATTCACCACTGTATTGCAGAATCACAGAATTGTTTAGATTGGAAAAGACCGTTAAGATCATCCAGCTTAACCGCAAACCAGACACTGCTTAGTTCAGCAGAACACCATGTCCCTAAGTGCCATATCTATGTGTCTTTTAAATACCTTTAGGTATGGTTGCTCCACCACTTCTCTAGGAAGCCTGTTCCAATGTTTGACTGTTCTTATGGTGAAGTACCATCTCCTAAAATCTAATTTAAACCTCCACTGGTGCATGAGGCCATTTCCTCTCATCCTATCACTTGTTACTTGAGAGGAGAGCCCAAAAGCCTTCTTATAAACTCCTTTCAAGCAGCAATAATGTCTCCCTTCAGCTTTCTTTTCTTCTGACTAACAAAACCTGTTCTAGTTTTACATACCTAGTTTTATCATAAAATCATAAAATAATTTGAGTTGCAAGGGACTCCTAAAAGTCATCTAGTCCAATCCCCTGCAATAAGCAGGGACATCTTCAACTACATCATTTTGCTCAGAGCTGCATCAGACCTGACATTGAATGTTCATAGAATCGTAGAAATACAGGATCACCAGGTTGGAAGAGACCCGCCGGATCATCCAGACCAACCATTCCTATCAAACACTAAACAATTCCCCTCAGCACCTCATCCACTTGTGCCTTAAAGACCTCCAGGTAAGGTAACTCAACCATGTTTCCACAGAAGGAGCATATACCACCCCTCTATGTTACCTGCTCCAGTGTTTCAACACCCTTAGTGTAAAAAATGTCTTCCTTATATCTAGTTTGAATCTACCCTCTTTTGCTTTAAAATCATAACCCCTGTTGCTATCACAACAGACCATACCAATAGGTTTGTTCTTATCTTTCTTGTGAGTCCCCTCTGGGTACTAAAAACTTTCAATAAGGTCTCTCTGGAGCCTTCNTTTTGCTCAGAGCTGCATCAGACCTGACATTGAATGTTCATAGAATCGTAGAAATACAGGATCACCAGGTTGGAAGAGACCCGCCGGATCATCCAGACCAACCATTCCTATCAAACACTAAACAATTCCCCTCAGCACCTCATCCACTTGTGCCTTAAAGACCTCCAGGTAAGGTAACTCAACCATGTTTCCACAGAAGGAGCATATACCACCCCTCTATGTTACCTGCTCCAGTGTTTCAACACCCTTAGTGTAAAAAATGTCTTCCTTATATCTAGTTTGAATCTACCCTCTTTTGCTTTAAAATCATAACCCCTGTTGCTATCACAACAGACCATACCAATAGGTTTGTTCTTATCTTTCTTGTGAGTCCCCTCTGGGTACTAAAAACTTTCAATAAGGTCTCTCTGGAGCCTTCTCTTCAGGCTGAACAACCCCTGCTCCTGCAACCTTTCCTCATAAGTGAGACTTTCCATCTCTTTGGTTATGTTTGCGGTCCTTTTCTGGTCTCTCTCCAACAGGTACATCTTTCCTATGCTGAAAGCAGCACAGGATGCAGTTGGCCTTNTGTTTCCACAGAAGGAGCATATACCACCCCTCTATGTTACCTGCTCCAGTGTTTCAACACCCTTAGTGTAAAAAATGTCTTCCTTATATCTAGTTTGAATCTACCCTCTTTTGCTTTAAAATCATAACCCCTGTTGCTATCACAACAGACCATACCAATAGGTTTGTTCTTATCTTTCTTGTGAGTCCCCTCTGGGTACTAAAAACTTTCAATAAGGTCTCTCTGGAGCCTTCTCTTCAGGCTGAACAACCCCTGCTCCTGCAACCTTTCCTCATAAGTGAGACTTTCCATCTCTTTGGTTATGTTTGCGGTCCTTTTCTGGTCTCTCTCCAACAGGTACATCTTTCCTATGCTGAAAGCAGCACAGGATGCAGTTGGCCTTCTGGGTTATAAGCACACATTGTCAGCTCATGTCTAGCTGTTTATCCACTGATTGATTAATTCAATGTGATTAGTAAAGAAGTCAGCCCTAGGGTGAATGGAAAAAGTTAAACTGTTGGTGTTCCTCAGAAAGTGGGAAAATAATGCATTGAATCACTGGTTCCCTTGCTTGATGGAAGACCTTGAGGGTAGCAGAAAAATAGCTTGTTAGCATAAGGAAAGAAACTCTAAGGCTGCATTTATATAGACTCATCTTCCTTTGGTATTTTGTGGCATTTCTACAGTTCTTGCTCTGGTTAACATGCTTAAACACACACATTTTCAAGGTCAGTTTCACATTAGTGCATTTACAGCTAAGGGCATGTGGTTGTCTAAAGAACTGGTTCAGCTCAACGTGTCTGGTAGTCCAATGTATTGCACAGCTCACTCACATAATCTCTCAAGAGTCTGAGCTATGGAGCATGTTATTACTAATAGAATGCCTTCCCTGGGGAACTTGAAATCCTCTGACTGCCAAGTGCCAACGTGTGCTTCCTGACCATTACAACATATCAATCACAGACCTTTCAATAACTCCAGCAGAGTTATGGAGAGGCTTTCATCTTTTGGGCACCTGATATCATCCCTATTCTATCAGGTCAGTTTACTTCATCCATGATTTTCTGTAATGGTATTGGGATTTAAAAAGTTTGTTAGAATTGAAACAGTCTAAAGTCTCCACTACTTTCCGATCCTGGCTGGTTTAAATAAACCCCAGGAAATGAAGGCAGTTTTGTGGGAATTTTGACTTGTATCTCTGTTGACAGACACACTGGGATTTTACAGGGGTCTTTTATTCTGCTATTTAAGATGTACTGCCTTGGTGTTTCTGCTGGGTATAATTTTACAGCTAGGGGAACTGAACCACAATAAGATCAAAGGTTTCTTTTTTTCCAAAGAAAGGAATGAGTTAATAATACCAGTAGGAACAGAACAGAAAATAAAAAAGGTTCTTCTTTGTTTCCTGCTGCACCCCATTAGCAACTTCCCCCTACAGTATGAGTGGCTGTAATTAGGGAAATGGGTGGCTTTGCACAAAAAAATTATTTCCATTCAGTACTGAAAATACTGCCTAGCAGAAGTTCAGCCCTACATAGCCTCCCAGTACTGTCTTTATATGAGTTGGAAAATAATAATTTAGGTGTACATATATACATATGCATACACTTACCAGCACTCTAGTTTAATGGAGCATTAAGCTAATGCCCCGTTAAGTTACAATGCACTTCTTTTGGAAGCAAAAGCAACATCTATGTAAATAGCAGACAGATCTATTATGATCTGCACAACTGCAATAAATAGCAGATGGCTGTGCAGTAATGGGACACTAAAAAAATATTTATCACATCTTTTGAGAGTACCACTGCTCCCATTTGTTGTCAAAGTGAATGGCTAAGCTTAAAGTGTAGCCATTGGCCTGGCACGTTTCCAAGTTTGTGATGACATTGCAAATCATGCAGCAGTTTCAGTGAAAATGACCTCGTCCTGGTACAATCATCCAGGTTGCCCGAAGTCATGCTGCTCTGCGTCTAGAACAAGCATGTGGGGTGGGGAGTATCGTTTGTATTTTTGTGTCCACTTAACAGGAATGCGGGTGAATTGCTCAATAATATCCCTAAAACTCCTAATGTATCTTTTCTTTTCCTTTCTCCCACTAGGCCATGTGTTCAGAAAGAGTCTCCTCCTCGAGAAGGTTCCCCATATTAAAGTGGCTTTCACAGGTCTGGCAGCTCTTCGGTCTGTGTCTGCATCTCTTTGATTTAGATAGAAAAAACCTGAAACGTGAGGGCTTTTTTCTTACATTCTTATTTTATTTTCTTTTTCTTAAGCACAATGACTTGCACGTCTTTTCTCCTTCTGCATCAACTCTTCTCTCATTGCTTAGCTCAGATATTTGTCTTTACCTTCTGCTTGTCTTTCTCCACCTCATTTTATTTTTTTCATCACATGACATGCTTGACTTCCTTGTTTACTTTAGCATTCTCCTTCATGTTATTAGCAGTGCTTATGGACTTCTGTGTGTTTAATGACCTGTTTTATTTTAGGGCTTCAGTTTGGCTCTACCAGACATCCAAGTACTCATGCATTCCACTAGCACACCTGTATTTCTCTTCTGTGCTTTTCCAGAGATGAAATGTGATAGTATCATCCTCAGTTTCAGAAGACTGAGGCCTGACCATAGACTGATGAAACTATTCCTAGGTCCTGATTTTATTTTGTAATGCTTGAGTTAAGTTGGTGGCCCTTACACTAGGCAAAGTTAGTCTGAAGCTTTGTTGAATCCATCTATTTATGACTGAATATAAATACTGAGTACCAAAATACATTACTAAAGATTGACAGACAGGAATTTATATCAGATATACTAGTATGTTAATCTATATTATCTGTATTCCCAAGCAAATGTGCAGGGAAAAGAGCCTGTTCTGAAGTTGATGCTAAAAATGATCTCTTGGTAAGGATATTTCAGCCTTGCAAAGCAAATCTCATCTCATCGCTAGAAGAAGTCAGAAATTCAGAGTCCCTTAGTAGAAACACTTAGTGTAGTAGTACACCTTAGTAGAAATTATATTTATGATAATATATTTATATTTGTTGTATTAAAATATAGTTATAATATATTATAGTATGTTTATATTTATTATATTTTTATTAATTTATAGAATAGTCTGGCAACTAGCTCTCCTGCTTCACATTTCAGTTATGTTTTCTAAGTGCTCTTTGTGGGTCTGGCAACATGTGAAGTACAGAAACCTGAAACTTATCACATAAAAAGAGAACAGAGACAAGAATCATCTCATGAGGAGGCCAGGAGAAACCTAGCTTTGATTACTGTTCCAGCCATTCACCTTTTGTAAGACCCTGGGCAACCTACTTTTCCCATCCCTACCACCATAGCTATTCATGATACTGAGAAAGACATTTGTCCATCAGAAAGTCATTTGTGACTTGTGCATTAAAGCAGATGGGTTTAAGAGTCTTTTTGGACTCTCAGAGAAAACAGAAAACTCATGCATGGAGAAGCATTTTCTTTGTGGTGGGGAGGGAAGGGTTAAAGCCTGCTGCTTGCCTTTAGCATGAGGGCAGGCAACCCAACCTCATTGTGTGTGCAGAGCCACCATAGATTTCAGAATACTTCACCAATTAGTTACTGCTCACATTTCCCTTTTTTCATAAATCACAGACATATAAGGCTTGGTCACAGAATACCAGAAGAATGTGGTTAAGATGTTCTCATTTGAAGCAGAGGGGAAGGGAAAGAAAAAAAAAAACCAGAAAGAATAAGTGTGCTTATAGTAGGCTCCTCTTCTTTTTTTTCTGATGTAAACCAAAAAAGGAAGCAAGTTATTCTCAATACACAGAAGTTGAATAATTACCTCTGTTCCTTAAGGCAGTGTTATCATATTTGATGTATTTTTTCATTAAGCATATCAGACAGAGATCAATGAATGTAGAAGAGTTCTCTCTTCCTCGTAGCAGTGAGTGCTAATGGTGCTGAATTACTCTGATATTGCACACTTTTCAGAAAGAAACAAATGCTGTGCACTCCATTAGAAACCTGGGTCTTTGCTACAGTCAGAAGCAGTTCCATTTTGAGCCCTGATTAGCTGAAAGTTATGCAACTACAAGTACACTGTAGTGTACGAAAGGATGTTTTTTTGTTCTGAGCCCCTAACTAATGCTATTCAGGCAGGAAATGAAGGGACTGCACACAGGCAGTATCTTCTCTTGAAGTTTGTTTAAAAAGCAAACATTCACACACACACAGGCTCACTACAACTACAGCTGTAAATATTGAAAAATTAAAGTTTTACACATAAGACAATCAGCAGACTCAGTGGAGGCAAGTGTGATTTTGTGACTGTCATTTTTCACCAAGCGTCGCCATCACACATGCTGGCTGTATCTATCAGCTGATTGTGATATAAACATGCAGTCATTCCACTACAGTCTCTTTCTAACATTTTTTAAATGCCTGAAGAAGTCTGGAACTTCTGTAAGCCGATGTAGAGCAAAATACTATATTTCAAGGCCAAAAGGAAAAAGAAATCTTTTATTTGGTAATCATGTCTTCTTTCCCATTTCACCAATAACCTCTCAGAATTAACTTTTACCTAGTAAAATTTTATTTTATACAGAAAGAAGAAAACCCAAATTCACTTTATCAGGTCCCAGCATTTATTCTAGAAGTAGAGACTCTACAACTGAGATGGGTATGTTTAAATTATTGACTTCAATCAATATAAAAAATGGATATTTCTTCAGTATAGTTTATGTCTACTTTTATTCATGTGAAACCAAACTAGTGAGGTTGAACAAGGAGAGTCTCTCTGAAAAAGCTAAAGCTGTATGTATGTGTTTTAATTGACCAACTGGAAAATGACTTTTGCTTATATTTATTCAATATTCATAAAGATAAAATAGATGTTTGTTTTAATTCATCTGTATAATTAAACACGGCAAATTGTACATCTGCTATTAGAAGTATGAGAACAGAAACATGAAAATAATTGTGTGTCTTTTCAATAACAGTATACACAGGCCCTAGGTCAATGATAAAACTAAGGAGTTAAAGATCCACTGACTTCAACAGAGCAATTATAGTTTCTATAAACAGAGGATGTCCTGAGATTTATTAAACAAATATCACATATAAAGAACACCAACCAACCAACCAACCAACCAACCAACCAACCAACCAACCAAACTGTAAGTATAAACTTTATTGTTTGGTACAAAATATTCCCAAGAGATTCCCACTGAAATAATTCAGAGAAAGGAGGAAAAATTGCACAAAAGTAGTTTTCTCTTGAAACGCAGGTTGTCTCCCTGCAGTGTCTTGGCACTTGTAACCATTCCTGAAGAATGAAATAGTGTTGGGATTATTCAGCCATCATGTTTAAACAACTAGGTTATGTTGTTTACTGTTACCTTTTGTAGTTAGTTTGAGAACAAATGCTGTGATTTCCTTCTTTGTCAAATTTAACTTTGCTTTTGCTTTGGCAGAGGGGTCCCTTGTGAGAACACCATGTAGTTTATTTGTGTTTCATTTGTAAAGCAGGTAGGCTTGGATAAATAGACGCAATTTAAAAGCAAACTGATATGGAATTCAGCTTAAATCTTTTGCCCTCCTAAATTACACTTAACCTCTATCTGCAAGAGCTCCAGTGGCCTGCAGACATTCACTTGGCACTCTGCAGCTACATTCTATGCCCTAAATAAGCCTGTATACTTGTGGATATGTATCCTACATGGACTATATCTATGCATCCACATTTTTTCTGTCTTGACAAACTGCTTATTTCATCTTTGTCTTTTCTGCCATTGTCATTTTCCTGCCATACACAAGACACCTGATTCTGTACTAACAAAAAGTCTCAGGCTGGTTCCTGCTATAGATATGTTTTATTGGTTTTCCCTGAACAGTCCTGATCATGTTCATTCTCTGTGTAAGTACATTTAATATCTTACACAACAAATAACATTACTCATGCTAATTGAAGGCAGTTTGGATTGATGTGGCCAGGAATATGAAACCAAAGGAAATTAAATAAGGCTTTAAAGCTCTAAAAAAAATCATGCTGAACACTGAAAAGAAGTTAACAATTTTAGCACTTATTGAGGACACTCTATTAAAAGGAAAGATTTGGGCTTTTGAAACAATGTCTGATATGTATGTGAATTAAACATCTGGAGAGAATATGAAAAAGAAAGCAACTCATTTAGAGGGAAATGAATCCCCTATAGAAAGTGTGCTAATCATAAGGACAGAATTTAGTCTGTAACTCATGCTGGGGAAGGGATACATTAACACATTAATTTTAAGAGTCTCAATTTTACTTTTATTTATATTTAAACTTTTAATCCTCAAATAATTAGTCATTACTAGTATTTAATGACTGGTTTGCTAATTGGGTATCCCTAGATGGAACTAAAGGCAGTTAAAACTGAACAAACTGATCATTAACTACAATAATGATCAAATTCTTTGAGATTATTACTATTATAAACTATAATTAACAGTTTATAACAGCTATATTTTACTTTATATTTTGTTTCCTCTAAAGAAAACATCCTATAGTACTGCTGTGAGGCTATGTTAAAATTCTCATTATGAGGTATGTTGCAGCACCCATTTCCTCCAGTTACAGCAGGAAATATCTAAGTGTTTTCTTAAAATAGCTGTTATAGCAGGTGGCTTGTTGTCAGATGATGGCTGAAGAAGGCACTGGTGATGCATTCTATCAGGTTGGAAAAAGAAAAAAAAAAGTCAGAATATGCTAAGTGACTGGAAGCCTAACTCAGTTTCTGCGCATTTGGTGTAAACCTCTCAAATGGGTGAAGTTCCAAACTCCTTTTGGTTTTGGTTTATTTACTATCATAAATAACTCTTCTTGCACTTTGTGTGGTGTAAATTCTGACTTCTTTATCTGTATTTTTTGTCTTAAACAATGTCTGAGCAATGGGCAGTTTGTGTCTGGGGGGCTTTTCTGTGTTTTGTGGTAAACAATGACATATGGAGGTGCAGGGGTAAGCACTGCTTTCCCCCTACTCACCTGTAGATGGGTTAACTGTCCTAGGTGGATTGTTGCAGGGGCAGCACGTGCTACTCCCTCCCCACCCCAAACATAACTACACATACACACTCAGGCAGAGGTAGTTCTGGCAAGGCTCTGTTGGGCTGCCAGTGACCATGAAGGCCCCAGCTGTAATTTGAGAATCTTCCCAAAGGATCTTCTGTGCATGCCCCAGTCCGAAAACTTTGACAGGAAGACCACCCCTCACAAGCTATTTAACTTACCCATTAAATAGTGCTTGCCAAGAAGGCACAGAGTGTGTGCCCATCACACTATGGAACCAGCCTGAAGAAGTGTTGCTGAAGAACTACAGGACCATGTGTTTCTGAAGAATCACTATTGGCTGAGTTGCAGTTGCTGCTGGATGGATCATGTTTTCCTGAGGAAGTACTGTGCCCCATTGCAGTGGTGCTAGGTGGTTTTTTTTTTTTGCACTATTACTTCATTCTCTCCCCTTCTCTGACTTATCTTACTCTACTTTCTTTTTCCTTGGCACTATAGTGTACCAGATTGAATATGAGGTATATCATAGTTCACTTAGCTACCTTGATCAGATTGTGATCTGGTTTTGCACCTTTGAGAAGCTACTACTTGGAGTGCACCCGAGTTTCTGTTTTGTGATTTTGTCTGTGTCAAAACCAAATAGTGCACATGAATTTACTCTTGGAGTTTTTTTGGTCTCTGGCTTGCTGCACAGATATCAAAAGAACCCCATATCCCTTCTCTCTTTGACTGTGCAAGTAGAAGTAGGCCCTAACACAACTCATGTTGCTGGTGTTTGGAATGGGTCATAACACCGAAGAGCTTTGAAACTACCTCTGGAACAGAGCTGGCTTGACTTTTTGGCCAGTAACTGCAGTAAACTTTTCTTTTACATGGATGACCGTAATCATGATTAGCTCAATTATCTCACCTAAACTGCCACCTAACACATATTTAGTTTTGAACCAAGATGATACATTTGTGTCTTAAGAAATCCTTGATCAGATTGTGCTTTTTCAGAAATATATGGGTAAATATTGCATTCTGGGCAGAAAATCAAAGTAGACACCTAAATTTGACAGACTGAGAAACTTTTGTTTTCTTTTTTTATTTTATTTTTATGCATTGACTAGATCTCTGTGGATGAGAATAGCAGTTTAGATATCTAACTCATACACAGACAACCCTTTTCATATAGATGTCTACTTCATTTAGATGCATGTATCTGAGGAATTAATTTCTCTAGGTGAGTGATCTTCAGCTCTTCCAAGAAGTACTAGTTGATCAATAACATTTCATCCTGTCTTATTCACTTACATGGTTGTGTTTACAACTCCGTACCATGTGTACTGTTTTTTAGTCTGTCTTTCTGATGCCCCTTGAATCAGTCTCTTCATATTTACATATATTCATATTTAAATAAAAGTGATATCCCTCAGGGGTCCATACTGGGACCAGTGCTGTTCAATATCTTCGTCACTGATATTGACAGAGATTGTGTGCACCTTCAGCAAGTTTGCAGATGACACCAAGCTGAGTGGTGTAGTTGCCACACTGGAAGGATGGGATGTCATCCAGAGGGATCTGGAGAGGCTGGAGAAGTGGGACTGTGAGAACCTCATGAGTTTCAACAAGGACAAGTGCAAAGTCCTGCACCTGAGTCAGAACAATCCCTGTTTTCAGTACAGGATATGGGGACGATATGATCGGGAGCTGCTCTGCAGAGAAGGATTTGGAGATGCTGGTCAATGAGAAGCTTGACATGAGCCAGCAATGTACTCTTGCAGCCCAGAAGGTCAATTGTATCCTGGGCTGCATCAAAAGAAGCATGGCCACCAAGGTGAGGGAAGTGATTCTACCCCTCTATGCCTCTCTTGTGAGACTTCATGTGTAGTATTGTGTCCAGTTCTTGAATCCTCAAAATAAGATAAATATTGAGCTGTTGGAACAGGTCCAGAGGAGGGCAAGAAAGGTGATCTGAGGGCTGGAGCACCTTCCCTATGAGGAGAGGCTGAGAGAGTAGGGCTTGTTCATTGTGAAGAGAAAGCTCTGGGAAGATCTTATAGAGACCTTCCAGTATGTGAAAAAAGCCAACAAGAAAGCTGGAGAGGGACTATTCATAAAGCCTTTCAGTGATAGGAAAAGGCTGAACTGGTACAAACTGGAGAAAGGCAGATTTAGGCTTGATATAAGGAATAATTTCTTCACCATGAGAGTGAGAGACACTGGAACAGGTTACCCAGGGATCGTTGTGGATGCCCCATGCTGGAGGTGTTCAAGGTCAGGTTGGGTGGGGTCTTGCATAGCCTGATCTAGTGGGACGTCCCTGACCATGGCAGGGGTGTTGGAACTAGATGATCTTTGAGATCCCTTCCAATGCTAACTATTCTAAGAATCTGTGATTCTACCTCATGTTCTATAATAATTATTTCTTAAATATCTAAAATTCTTTGACCTAAGTTTCTGGGATCTAAAGACCTTTCAGTCTCTTAACACACTCACTTTCACCTTCTCTCAAGAAAAAACAATTGCTGAAAGAATGCCAGCAAGTTTTTGTATCTCAGAAAATATTTTTCATTTTGTGTTCCAGGTACACTGTTCCCAGACTGTGATCATTAACTGGACCTGAAAGTAAAGTCTGATTATTTTTATTTTTTCATATATTTAGGTCCTAATTTTATTTCTTCATTCAACAGGATTGTGTATGATTTATCACTTAGAATCATAGAAT
>WAAB01005631.1:0-18422 GCA_013389865.1 Piaya cayana
AAGAGTTGAAATCTAGAAAACAGCAGCTTAGAGTGTAAAGCCTTTAGAATCAGAGAGTCAAAATGCTGGCAGCAAGCAGTGTCAGCACTAGTCTGTATGTTTCTGAATGCGCATTAGTAGCATGCAGTAGAGACTATTATTGGCTGTAGTTATGATGAATTAACTGGAAAGGAGGAGGAAAACAGCTGTTGTCTGGGCTTTTTCAAACCCAAACAAAAGATACAGTCCAAATATCTGCCATGCTATGTGGTATCCCTTGGCTAAAAGTAACTCAATGTATGCTAAAAAATTGTTTTGAAATTAGTTTCCATTGGGGTGGAAGTTAATAATTCTCATCATAAATCATAATGTAAAACTAATACATAGACAGGTTAAAATTTCCACATTTGTCATTTACAAGTGAATAATTTCAGCATAAAAAAGAAGAAAACAGAGCCATATTCTGCCTTTGGAGTCGTCCATGAAAACAGCCTTTGTCAAAGTTATTCTTAATGATGGAAACCGAAAATTGTGATATGCTGGGATTTAAATCCTTTTCTCCTGCTTAAAGTGAGTTGTTGTTGGAGGAGTGTTTTTATCATCAATGATCTTATGCTTACAGCCTGAAATTATTCAGAAGCCAGTGAAAAGCTTAACCTTAAAGTCTTACTAAGATTTGAAAGGATCTACCATGGTGAACAGTCCTTCACCGAGCATTTGTACCCTGCAGCTGCAAACCAGCTCCTTTCTCCACACTGAGCTATGTCATTTAAAGACAGTGCCACCACAGTTGCTCATCTCCATCCACTAACTAGAAGGAATCATTGTCATAAACCAGCTGGAGCACTCCCTAATCTGTGCTAAAACAACACCAGCTAGCAAGAATAGCTTTATAAGTAAATAGGGGCTTGAATCAGCTCCTTGGGTTTTGCCAGCAGTTTATTAGGCAGTTTTCTGTGAACTTCAAGAGTTATGGGGAGAGTGAACCCTCACAAAAGGAATAAAGCAATCACAGGGAAGATGGTAGTGTCTTCATAAGGGTTTGTTCTGGTTGACCGTGGGAAAGCAGGTTCAAGATTACTTCCTAAGCCTAAACATTCCTGAGCATAGGACGTCCACATACCATACCTAGATATCGAGGGAAGTGCCCATAAATGCTGTTTGGATCACAATCCCTGCTTCTGATGGAAGGATTGAAGATACAAGCATATTGCACAATGCTCAACAGGACGGCAAATGAACCCTCTGAGTACTATTCACAAGACTGTTTTCCGTGTAATTAGGAAAGCACTTTTGTGATAGAATCAATTAATTACATTGCCAAGCAGCTGGTGTCACATAGTGTGTAGGTGTCTGTTTCTTAAATTCATTACATCGAATGTTTATCAAAGTGCAAAAAGACTTTCCATGCTGATAACATGCTTTACTGTGTTATTTTATTTTGCTCTATTTTAGTTTTTCTCACCTCCTTTCCCCACCTCTTGCTTTCACAAACCCCAAGATACCTCTTCACAAAGCTGAAACAGCAGTAATAGTGTTGTTTCTACATGACAGCTGGTGGTTACACAGCACGTATACCATAAAGAACACACACATTTTTGGAACTGTGTTGAAAAAAACCTGTACAAGAATTTTACTTTCAGACATAGAATGTCCTGAGTTGGAAGGAACCCACAAGGATCACCGAGTGCAACTCCTGTCCCTGCACAGGACAACCCCAACATTTACACCATGTGTCTGACTGAGGGTGTTGGATCTGAGGGATATACTTCAACATGCAAAATGAGACCCTTTTCAGATGCTTCTGAAAAGCAGCACAGGCCACTCCCCAGTAAATACCTGCAATCAGGACTTGGGGCACTTGGTTGTTTCTACTCAGAGGCACGTCTGCTGTCCACTTTTGAGACCACAGGATTTTTGGTGGGTTGCAGCTAAACCAAGATTCGCAGGGAAGCTGAACACATGCCACTTCATGTGGCAAAGCTGGAATAAAACAGCAATTCAGTCTCAGCTATCAACTAATAAACAGTCACCTAGAAGAACTGGAATAAAATACAGCCACCAAAGTAAAAGGAAGGGATGTCTTTCCTATTGACCCAGCATCCCATCCATCTGAAAAGCTGTGGGGTTTTTTTGTTCTTGAAGTGTGGTGGGGTTTTTTGCTTTGGGCCATACTGGATTCTTTCTGACAGTGCTTAGGTTTAAACTAGAGTTCTGGTGTGAGTATTCAGGCCTTTAAAAAAACAGACAACTTCAGATAACAGAATCCCAAAGCATGGCAGGCTGTGCTTTGGGCAGGTTTAAAACCAAAAACTTCTCCATAGCATACCCATTAGAATTTTATTCACCCAGTGATTTTCATTTTTGGTCTGATAATGCCTTTTTTCTTTAAACAAAGAAATAAACAGCCAGGTTCTTCAGTCTGTTGTACATGTTCACTATATATGTACATTCACTCCAGGGGATTTTGGATTTGTCAGGAGCTAAGGGGAACACATGAGATCTACTTAACCTACTGGCAGTACGTCACCCGTAGGAGCAGGCTACTGACAGTGCGAAACGGAAATGAGTTTCAAATCACCTCCTGCCCACTGTGTCATTAATGCCTAACCTAATATCTGAATTTACGTACTTAGACATTGAGAGGAAATAAAATTACAACCTTTCGTTCTAGCATTTATAAAATCAGATACAACAGTTCCATAATGGGGGCTCCCTGCACCAGCAACCATCACCATGTGGTCTCAGTACTCATTTAGAACATGAGACTGCTTTGTATCAGCTATGTATCTTCAACAACAGGGAGAGCAAAGGAAGAAGACATGCTAAGAAATAAATACTTAGGAAAGGAGAAAACCCAAACTGAGAGCTCTTGCACAATTGTATTACAACAGTTTCACTATGATGGAGCCCACTGAAATCTCTTGTGACCCACTGCTGTAAGACAGGAATGAGACCACAGTAATTTGAGCATATCCACCACTGCTGTGGGCAGTCCAGACACACTGGAACTCTTCACATTGTTACTTGTCCAGTTATGAATGAATGGCAGAGACACTCAATGCTTCCTCTTCAAGACAGTGAGAAAGATCCCAGAGGGTGGTTGTAAAGGAAAGAAAACCTTTGTATTTTGCACACCTGTTCAGAACTAGGTGTTTACAGGAGAAGCTTTGCAATTAGCCAGGGGAAAGTGAATTTTCAGAGGAGGGTATCAGGAAAATCTTGGGTCCACAAAATCAATGTCCACAGCGTCTACTGAGAGTAAAAAGAGACTTCGCAGTGAGGCCGTATTCCAGAAGAGATTTCCATCGTATGTTTAGCATGTTGCTATGGGATGGAAAACATCCATGCTATTGCCACAAACCATAGTCTAGTTCTGGTAGGAGGAGCCTCAACAAGAATAATGCAGGATATATTCTTTTAAGAGGAGAGAATCTTTGTTCTTTTTGAGCACCTCACACATCCAGTTCCCCAACCATGGCTTTTTGGCATTATGGCAATATAAGTAAAGAATAACAGTACCAGTCAGCGTGTGCATGTTCATGGAGACGATTTTTACACAGCCAATGGGTCATGTGAGCATACACATATAAACACAGCTCTGAAAAAAGGTGCCTTAATGTAGAAAGAAAAAAAACAAAATAGGAAATAATTTTCTATTTTATTTTCTATTTCTATAAGTCATCGCAATTCCATTACTTTTTACCCTCCACAGTTACTTGGCTTTCAGAGACAAAAGAGTTACTTCCTTAGCTTACACTGGGAGCTTAACTTTAGCATTTAAGGAGCAAAATAGTGACATAAAAGTATTTAATCTAATGTGCAGCTACCGTGAAATTCAGCCTAGTGGGAAACAACATCAACTATTTAAAGTGTATTTCAAGTATGAATATACTTGCTATTCCTTCCTCAGTCAGTCAGCCAGAATTGCCACATGAAAAAAACTGCATTCTTGGATCTTTCTTCCTCTTTCTTTCTCCCCCTTTTTTGTGCTCTCTTTTCTTAACTTGACCAATGGTGATTTTTTGCTGTTAAATCCTCTTGAACCAGAAGCAGAACAGTTAAGCCTTAACAAAAGCATTATACTGCACATTCTAAAGGCAACTGAGAAGCAACACATGGATTTGTTCCAGTTGGGAAAACAAGCTACTGTTTCCCTTGCCATAAGAGAAAATCCAGCGTACAATCTTTGCTCAAGGGTTAACCATACGTTTCTCAGAAAATACATCAAGGAAAATAGCGCAGACTTGTAATACTTGAGACGTACCTGCCTTCACCTGCTCTTTTTCCAGTCTTGTAGCCAACGACTTTGCAGAGATGCTGAATGCAGACAAGGATTTTGGCTGTCTTTTAGTGTCTCAGATTATCTATGTGCTATTTTGTTAAGCCAGTATTATCACCTAGAGACTTCCATGAAAACGTGAGAAAGTAGTATTAAAGGCTAAAATTCTGCTTCATATTTAAACATACATTTTCATGGAAACCAAAGGATTTGCTCCACTGAAGCCAAAGAGAGTTATAACCTGGGCAATTATTGTTCCCCCTTCCAAGGGTTACATGACTGAGCCCTTTGGTGATTTCAGAGAGGCTCAACCTGCCCAGGAGATTCATCCGATCTCTTCTTACCACCCAAATGGGAGAGCATCAATTCCTAAAATAAGCTCCAAAGTTACATTCCATAAATGGGGAAATACTCAAATACCAGAAGATGCTTTGGCCACCAGTTAGATTTCAATTCTTTGGAGCATTCATGAAATTTATTTCTGTTTTGTTAGGAGAATTGAGATAGTTGTGGAAATTATCATTTGCTCTTTCCTGTTACAACCATATATGCAGCCTACTGCATACAGAAATGCTGTTGCTACACCTGTCTATTAATTTCACATACTACCTCAGTCTGGAGTATCAAAACTAATGACAACCATATCCTATTCTCTTACAACTCTTATTACCCTTTCTAAGGATTAATTTGAAAGACTGCTTCCAATGCTGTTATATTTATTTATCATATTTTTCTCTTTTACTTGCTGGCATTAGGTTTTATTTAACACATATTGCTCTGCCTGCCACCAGTCTGTATTTGTTAATTGTGTCTGATATGAAAATCCTACTCACGTTCTTAGCAACTTTTGTGAGCAGAGATGAACAATGGATGTAACTGAAATAGCTCTCCAGTAACTGTTAACGAGAGCAGAACTTTTATCTGTTTTGTGCATCTTTAGTTTGACATCTTATCTTTTCATAAGCATGTAACTAAAAAGAACAGAGGGTTTAGAAGATAACAACTAACCCTAGAATTCTGGCATGCAGTAAAATGCAAACTGCGTGGCTTTGGCCCCCTTTGCCTCTTAGCTAGAGAAATTAGCAGTGGCTGATTAAAACAGTCGCCTTAAATAAGGGGCCTGCTCGGGGACTATCTGGCAAAGATGCCAGTGCCAGGTCTTCTTGAAATTGTCATTCTGACAATTACCCCCTCTTGCCCTGAGAACTTAGAGAATGCTCAGTTCTGCTAAATGCAACCATTTTCAATTATTATTCAATAATAATAATAATATGTTTAAGAGGTTGAAAAGAATGACTTGTTGAGTTTCATAGTGAGAAATTACCAGCATTATTGTTATATTTTGAACTATATTAAACTATTTCTTTGTATGGCTGCATTTCTTCAGGAAGAGGAGCAAAGACTTAAAAGGGGGGGTTCTGCCAGGGCAATCTCTCAAAGGCTGCCCTGTGAACCAGCAAACACAGATGACACGAATCTAGGTAAAGTGTTACCTTGATAGGCCTTTTCCTTCAACTCTAATACAAAGGCTATGAATTTCAGAAAAAGCTATTTTAAAACATCTCAGTAATTTTTACTGTAACACTTCTATAATACAGACTTTCAAAATGACGAGAGTAGAAAGAGCTGGACAAATACCGTTGCTACAATGTGAACAGGTAAAACAGGGACAGTTTTTGGAACATGCATCTCAGTACTCCCTGAATTGGAAAATTTTGTATGAATAAAATCTTTTGCAGTGTATAAAGTACCACATAAGCACCTCCCTGAATCAAGGCCTCATTTCTTTGTCTATAGTCTCTTTATAAATAAATAGAAGAATCCAGCTTTCTGGCTCATTAGCTTTACAAACTGTGAGTTAGTGGGAAATACCAGATAGAACAGAATTGAGATTAAGATGAAAAATATGGAGCAAATAGAAAACAGCCAGCAGGGCCAGACAGCATAAAGCCTCCTTGAAATCATAAATTCAGATATGCCTTAAGTCACCACTGCAATAATTTGGTCGGTTTCATCTGAGTGCCTAACAAAAGAGGCTTGTTCATATCATTACACTGCAAGAGAAGTGTTTTATTGCTGCCAGGCTTTGTACCAGAGAGAAAAGCAGCAAATAAATGCATATTAGATATAAATACATAAGCAAAGTAGGAAGAAAACATGTAATGGTAGACAACAAAATATTCTCCTGATCTGTCTTACTAAGCATCATTAGAGACAAGTGTTCAAGCCAGGTTGTATGGGGCCTTGAGCAGTCTGGTCTAGTGGGAGGTGTCCCTGCCCATGGCAGTGGGGTTGGAACTGGATGATCTTTAAGGCCCCCTTCCAACCCAAACCATTCTATGATTCATTCTATGATTAATTGAGAGATATAAACAGTAATTCACAGAACTAGTAAATGCTGTTTGTAAAGGAATTGAAACCCTGATGACAACCTGCTCTGAGGAGAGCAGTAGAAGTAATCCCCTCAGTCCTTCTGCTGGGGAGAGACAGAGAAATGCTCAAACCAGGGAAAGGAAGATTGAAGAGTTCCAGCTCTAACCTAGATGAAGCTTCTGGCCTAAAATGCTAATAAGATCTTCACCATCTTTGTAACACTGCACTTGTCATAACAGTTACATGGTAAAAATCATAGAATCATAAAATAAGCAGGTTGGAAGAGACCCACTGGATCATTGAGTCCAACCATTCCCATCAATCACTAAACCATGTCCCTTAGCACCTCATCTACCCGTGCCTTAAACACCTCCAGGGAAGGTGAATCAACCCCCTCCCTGGGCAGCCTGTTCCAGTGCCCAGTGACCCTTTCTGTGAAATTTTTTTTCCTAACGTCCTACTCTTTGCTGGGAATTAAGCATCCTTTATAACAAACACTAGTGCAGTTACAGGGATAGCCTTTGTTTTCCATTAATTCAACTTTCTGGCCCCAGAAGTGCTGTATTAAATTGCAGTTGAATTTGTTGGGGGGTTGTATGTGCCTGGTGTGGCTCTCCTGACTTGTGCTGATGTAGTAAGTTTGTGCATCTGCTCTAAAAACAAGGCCTGGGGACCTGTGCTGTAGGAGCAAGGTCAGAGTGCCAAGTCTGCTCCCAGTATGAAAATGTTCTGGGGAAGGTTTTGATGCACTCAGTGTACTGTACACTGTGGCCATAAAAAATTGTGGTGGTTAACTCAGGGAATGATGTGCTACCAAATGAGGGATAGAAATGGTTAAGGCTGGCGTTGCTTTCTGTGTACCTCCACTAGCAAAGCCGCAAGTCTGCTGCTAAACACAGAAACAGCCATTCCGGGGATTTTCCCAGCAAAGAGAAATGTCAGAACTGACACAATGTTTGCAGTAATAAGCTGTGTTGGCAAAATTCTTGTAGATGTCACCAAAATGTAAATGAACTTCACTGACTCAGGGAAGCAATCTCCAGAAGAAAGAGACACAGAAGTTATTTGCATTTAGCAGGGGATTACAAATATCATTGTTCTCTCTCCTCCTCTCGGACTGAAACTGTTGGCTCAGTGTCAGCCAGTGCAGAGCTGCTTTTCTCTTGCTTAAAACTAGCTTAATACCAAGAGAATAAAGCATGTATCCCTGCACTTGTCAGCCAGCACTTTTTTTCACACACTCTGCTGCAGGAGTCCTGATTTTTAGCACTAAGAATATAGAGTATTAAATAGTACAGCAGAAACATGTAGTAGTACGTAATTGTTGCAGAAGCAAAGAGGTAGTCTATGAAAATACAAGACAGCTTCATCGTGGCAACAAGACACAGTGAGGCCAGTCCCCAAGCTTTTGCTTGGCTGCAGTCGCCCCGAGTATTACATTGGAGACAGCAGTTAGCACAGACTTCACAAAGCGCTACAGAAACTCCATTCTGGAACAGGAGTTCACAAGAAGGAGAGAAAGGTAACCTCATTATAAAAATGTATGAATGAGACCTTTTTCTTGTCTGGAAAAAGGAGACATCATAAGGGAAAAAAAATAAAAATCAAGATGTTTCCTTAGCAAGTCTCCTTTTTCATGTTTTCTATCTTCACGTAATCCCGGTAATACTAATCAGAAGTAAAGGCTTAGGTTAAGGAAGCAGCATGTTGGTGATTCATCCCTTTTCCCATCAGGTCATAGGAAGTGCAGGAAGAATATGCTGACTTAGAACGTGACTTAATGCAGAGCACAAGCCAGATCGTGTGCTGCAGAAAGTGTCAGCTGGGTTTAATCTGAATCACAAGTCAAGTGGAGGAAGAGCAGAGCTAAGGTACTGACTGCCCTTTTGATTGTTGACTTAGAAGAAACGTTCAGTTAAAGCGCCGATCTGCTCAAATGCCTTGGGGTGTGGCATTTCACAGCCTCCGTGCCTCCATCTGTCCTCACAAGTCTGCGCTGCAATGTGGATGCTGCTGGCGGTTGCAGGAGGCACACAATGAAGGGTTCTCCTGGCAAAACTGGATCGTACTTGTACTAATCAAGGTCAGCGTGGGGTTTCATGGCTGAACAAGCCAAAAAAAAGGAGTCTCAGTCTGGATGGGATAAAATTCTGCACATTTAGTTTCTCATCTGATGCTTGACAAATTGACTTGTCTCACAAGAGATGCTAACAGCCTAATGATTTGGTGTTGGGGAAAACGCTACTCATTAGCACTTATACCGTGCCTTCCCTTTGAAAAGGGATGAAGAGTTTAGACTCTGAATACCAAGTTCCTGATACATTATCTTTTCTACCAGGAGAGAAAGAGCTGTGCTTGGTATACATAGATTGCACTGTGAAGTTCAGCAAGCACTACATCCTTCCCATGGTGCAGGACACTATTTTATCCCAGTGGGGATTTAACGTAATACAAAGTCCACAGATTTTCCTTCTGTAACCCGAAAGCCCTGTGAGCTGTTAAATAGAGAACCACAATGCCCTGCCAAGCATGATTTTGATAAAGAGGCACCTGCAGCACAGGCATTATGGAGGGTTCTGCTCTCCGTCTGCCCCCTCTTACAGTTGCTTCATCCAAGTCAAGGCTTGGGGGAGGTGAGCAAGAAGCCTACCTGCTCTGCAGTTATGAAGGACAGGAAAACTGATGTTCACCAACTGGGAATAAAACATGCCTTGAACTCAGCATCTCTCCTACCACTTTATGGAAACACAGAAACCTTGCTTGAGTCTGCTAAGCTGAAGAGGGAAAAGCCTAATTTTATCAGCAGAAATTGCCAACAAGAGTGAGACAAGCTCTTTATTAAAGGATGAAAAGTGAGCGGAGATTAAGGCTGACATTAGGCAAACTGATTTCATATTCATCTTGATTTGGGATCATAGCATAGCAGCTATTTGTGATAATATATTTACACACACATTTGTAGGAGGCAGAGGCAGGTTTTCTGATCTGATGCATTCATACTGAATTATCTTCAGTAAGAATCCAAAGGACAGTGTTTATAGAGCGACACTAGTGAAATATTCCATTAATTCACAGACACCCATCACAAAAGTCACCACATCACTACCACAGAAAGAGGTTCTGTACATGCTGAGGGGCCTGTGGCTGCAACCCACTCCTCTCTCCTCAAGTCACACCCTGCACCCAGGATGGCTTTTTGTGATAAGGCAGTTGATCCCTTTCAGCTAGTCTTTGGCCTAACTACACAGGGTAGGGAATGGTGTTGCTGCATCTTTCTGCTGTCTACCCTACACAAGCCGTTTTGTGCCAGGAGCAGGAGGAAGAAGTGTTACTCTTCTCATTGGCTCTTCAGTGCTAACTGCTAGGACAAATACACTAAATGCATTTTTATTTGGACAAAGCTTAACGGAACAACTGATGCAAGCAGTCTTGGAAAAGAAAGACCACATTCTCACAGAAAATGGTTTCCTTACCATCTCCTCTGTGATTTCCTCCTTCCACTCAGGAAGGTATTGTCACCCTAAAGAAGCCACATCTAAAGCAAATGTGACAGAGATCAACTACATGTTATTCCAAGGTTCAAGCACCTTTCTCCTTCATTTATTATTGTAATTCAATAACAATAATGAAGATTAAGTGCACTGTCTTTACAGGAACATACTCATCAGAATAAAAAATTGTTACTCCAAGATGAGGCAAAACCTTGAAGTTAGATTATTCTGTTTAAAATTTCTTTTAGATTAAAAAAAATTACTAAGATCAAAAACAATCTGCCAAAATTATAGTAGAGAAAATAAAAAAGTCACTGGAAAATACAACCATAACAACAAAAGTAATTCAGTAAACTTGCAAATAATTAGTTATTTTCCTAACTTATGGATGCTAACATGCATGAACAATTAATCTCATCTCACACCATGATCATTATGCATGTACATTAAACTTGCACATGTAAAGCTGATATGAATGCAGTTTTTAAAAAAGTATTCCCCCAGCACCTCTTATTGAAATCCAACTCATTTGAAATCTCACCTCAGAGCATCTGCTTCTTTGTATTTCAAGTTTGGGGGATAATTGAGAGATGAGCAGATAACTGTTCCAGTGTGCTAGATAATTTGACTGGTCACTGTATTGATTCCTCCTGTAACAATTTAGGAACCGGTGGTGAAGAAGACTTGATCGGATGGAGCAGGAGCAGTGCAAAAGAAATTACAGAGTACTTGTGCTTTATCAGTTGCATCACCTCATAGCCAGCAAGCGAGTAAAAGAAAAAATCTTGTGCAAACTGATCAGAGCAAACAGGCCCATCATTCATACAAGTTAGTAATAATCTTGACAAATATTGTAAATTAACTCATTATACACTTCTCATTACTTTTTATCTCAGTCAGTAATTTCGTAAGGTTGGTATGTATAACTCCCTCTGCAGCTTTTAGGTAATGAAACACTGATAAAGGGCAACACAAGGAATAAACATACGCATTCTTAGGCTAACTCTAATCTTTTCACATACAGGGTTTGTCTCCAAGTAACATAGGATATGAACAGCAACAGTGACTTTCCTTTCCAAATCCAAAAGCTCACTGAACAGCCTTAGCACTTCTTGAATCAACAAGGTTGCTCACACCTTCCCAAGCATTCAGTCCTTTCAAGCTCAGGTATGTTGTCAGCAACGAGGCCATCTGTTCTTATCACCAACTCTGTCTTCCTTGGCCTGACCCTGAAGATCTGATATTTTTGGGAAACTGTGCAGCAGCTGCTAGTTAGAAAAATCTGTGATTTCATCCCCAGAAGGACTTAACAAGACAGTATTAACAAGTGAGACACCATATAAGAATACATCAATTATTTTAATATTCCAAACAGCATGATATTCCTTGTATCATATGCTGTCAGCACTAGGGAGATGAGAGATGGGATCTAAAGAGAAAGCCCTTGCACTGTGTGATATTCAGTACAGCCTTTAGAACGTATTGTAGTATGATAAAATGCACAGGTTGAGCATTATAAAGCTGTAGGTACAGCTCCATAAAACACAGTGTTTATCCTTGTTAACATTTCTAGCACATTTCTCCAGTTAATACCAATACTATCTAGAAGGTAACTAGAAGGCGGCAGCGATTCAAACAGTGTTTTATTCTTGCATAGAGTTCATACTTTCCTTGGTAAAGAACTGCAATCTGTCCTCTTATCTCCAGTAGCTAAATAAAACAACACCAAAAAAACCAAACCACAAACAAAAAAACCTCAGCATACAACCAGAAAAACCACACAAGCCACCAAACCAACCACATCAAACTTGAAATCACCTGCCCTTACCAATTTACAGCAGAAGGCAGGTCCTCTCCCTTCTTCAAGTCACAAACAACATATCGCTGTATTCAAGACACCCCCCACCACCCTTGACTCAGTCTCATCAAAAGAATCAGGAGTTAAAGAAACTATTTGATAAACACAGAGATTTCTGACCTTTCCCATTTAATATTTTTCCTCCAGCTCCAGGAGAGTGGGCACTATGGATTAAAAAATAATAAAATTAAAACAATCAAAAAAACATATTCACTTCCTATTGCCATTCTATCTGGGCATTTTGCCAGTACAATTATATTTAGGATGTGCTGTGAGGCCCATGGTTTTGTAAGTTCTGAGAAATAGCTGTTCACTTGCTACTCCAAGGTAACGTAATATTTCAGAATTGCTTGGAGGCAGTAGGGTAATCTGGAGTTTATATCTTGTCTCTGTAGCAGATCAAAACATACTGTTAGCTTTTTAATAATTAAATAGGGCTTATCTCAGCTTTTTACATACTGCACTTTCTAGTTATGATAACCACCAGGAGTTCATGCATACATTGAAGCATAAGAGCTTTAAAGAGAAAACAGCTGCCTTTCCTAAGCTTATCTTTATTCAATTTCAGCAAAGGAGGCTGAGGGGAGACTTCATTGCTCTCTACAACTACCTGCAAGGAGGTTGTGGAGAGGAGGGAGCTGGGCTCTTCTCCCAAGTGACAGGGGACAGGACAAGAGGGAATGGCCTCAAGCTCCACCAGCGGAGGTTCAGGCTGGACATCAGGAAAAAATATTTCACGGAAAGGGTCATGGGGCACTGGCAGAGGCTGCCCAGGGAGGGGGTTTAGTCACCTTCCCTGGAGGGGTTTAAGGCACAGGTGGACGAGGTGCTAAGGGACATGGTTTAGTGATTGATGGGAATGGTTGGACTCAATGATCCAGTGGGTCTCTTCCAACCTGGTAATTCTCTGATTCTATGATTCAAATTAATCAGTCTTGCTCTTGCTTTGAGTGACTGAAGGCTTCCACATCATCTTAGCATTCCTTGGCTCACTCGTTCAGCCAACATCTGTGCAGATGGGTGATGTTAGCTGGAGGCCTCGGCCTTTAGCTGTGTCTCACCAGATGTCAGACTGGTGATCTGGAGAGATCTCTGGGGTGAAACACAAATTTCAGGCCTGAGTTTCAATCACTGTTATTGTCACTCGGTCCCTCCAAAAGCCACAGCACCATTTCACAAGAAAGGACCAAAGTTTTTGCCACTGCTCAAAACTCTGTGACTCTGCTGCTGCTCTGGAAGGGATTTTACCCATGTCTCTAGGTGCATGGTCATTGTGAAGATGGTGCCCAGCACTGATGACACATATCCCATTGCATTTCACTAGGATTTGATATTTCTCTCGTAACCCCTGAGCACCATTTTGCCTCTTTCATTACTGTCAGTGCTACAGCACTTTCATGAATAAGCCTTTTTCAGAATAGCATTCACTTTTCTCCAGCTCACACATCATATTTCTACTGTGTCATATAAAATAGGAGCTATTTTCATGCTGTCACTTCCTTCACAAAAAAACTTATTGTCTGCTAATGCAAATAATATAAAATTTCAACTTGCTTGTAATCTTTTGTCTTTTAATCTGATTGCTTATGCATAAGAAACTGAAGATGTTCATATATTCACACCAAAACTGAGGTAGCAGTGTATCCAGCTACCTCATGCAAGTATTAGTCCACAGAATTTAAATACAATTTACACACCTCAGTTTAGGAATCTCTGAGATGGGGATAAATCTGTCTGATGTGAGCTCCTTACATCACCCTTATATAAAACTACCCTGAGTTCTCCTGTGTTGCAAGGCTATCATGTAACAGATACCTTTTTGGCAGGGAAGAAGAATGTTTGGTTAATTTGAATAGAAGCATCTTAATTGGCCACATCATGTGAATCCTCTTTATGAGCCTAACGATGTAGCTCTGACCAGACAGCATGTAGTTAAAATGAGTTATCAAGGCAGGTAAGAGGAAACCGAAGACATGGTTCAAAATCTTTTTGAGAGTCTTTCTAAACTTCTTAATCAGCAACTGTGAAAGCCCTTGCTGTCAGCAAGAATGTAGATGAAAATCCCTTTGCAATCATGCGTGATCAGGATAACCTAGGAAATAAACTTCCTTTTCTATTACAAAGAATATTTTTCTCCCATGTCCTTGAAAGGGAACAGAAGAGGATTTTACACCAGCCTAGACACTAGTTTCTCCATCAAGAATCTCATGGCTTTTTTTCATAAAGGACTTTTTTCCCTCCAGTGGGTGAAAGGGAACAATTTAGCAGAAACATTTCCAACAGGACTACAAATAGAAATAAAGAGTGGTAGGGTGGTTTAGGCACTTCAGGAGTTAACAGCAAGGCTCAGGAAACAATCAAGGGTCAATTTGTGCTGCAGTGGGAGGTTAATCCTCCAAGAAAGATCCTTCTGCCTCATCCAAAACAGCAAATTGTGTCCAGAGATGAAATCACAGTTATCTGATAAACTGCAGAATAACAGTTAGTGACCTTTACTATTAGACTGAACATACACAGCACATCTCTGCTGTGAGCACCACTACCCAGAGATGGTATTTCTTTCTTCTTGCTGTTCCAGGCAGTATCCCGAGAAGAGCTTTCATTTAGGTAGTTGTTTTAGAACCATCCCTGAAGGGCACAAATTTTCTGGGACTGAACCACTTCCTGATCCCTTTTGTTCAAAAGGCCACAAAAACCAGCATTATTAACAGCCAGTGTTCAGGGTGAGGTACTCTGGGCACTGCACAGGTTCTAGCCCACAGACACTGCACATTACAGAGCGGATTACAAGACCTTTGTAATTCAAAAAGTAATCAAGTTTCCCATAATATATAATTATTTAAATGGAGTTCCATCTAAGAAATAATGTGCTTACAGGAAAAAGCAAAGTCTTACTCTGTGTCTGTTATTCTTCTCACTCAGTCTCATTCAGTAGCAGCACAGAACAATGCACACTGGCAATTTCTGCTTCCTTTTAAGTCCTCTTTGAAAATAATAACTAGGTTGAGTTTAAGAAGAGGGAGGAATACCCGTGGACTAGGCTCTTCATTACCTGGAGAGAAAATCGTGTAGCATCCTTATATGTTTCTCGGGGCATCTGCAAATATCTGTCCTCAGCTGAGGCTTTTGTTTGAGGAACAACAGAGACCCTCTTCCAGCTTCTCTGCAGACAGGAAGGTGTAGCTACCTAATCGAGTAGCTATGGATGTTTACCCTATGCTGAAACTAACCTTGAGGTGGAAACGGTATTTTATATTTAAAGTACAGACATGTACAGGCTACGATTTATATAGAAATATGAATAAATACATTTCTCTAAGGCCCACACTTGTTTGGAGCAGGGGAGTTGTTCCGTTGGTTTTAAAGTCCTTCCTCTACCGTCTCAAACAGAAGAGCACCCAATGTCATATTATTTATAAGAAGGAACCATGTGGAACCTATAAAATAAGGTATATCTACAAGACAGCGGGCTCTATGCTACTCCAGGAGAAACACTGCTGCCTGTCAGGTGGGGGAGGAGGTTTTTTTCAGTCTTTTAGTGCTGTGAGTCTTCTCTCCCCTTTAAACCTGACTCAGACCTGCCAGCTACAGTTAAAGACAGGGGAGGGCAGAATACATGATATGCATTTTGCCAGCTGCTGGGCACAGAGCAGGTATGTGCAATGGTGTTTGGCTGCACGGTGAGTCCTGTACTCCAGTTTACCAGTCCTCTAACCAAATGGGTCTTCTACAGTAAGCAACAGGGTTTTTAAAGAAAGGGATTTCTTCCTCCCATTTTTGCAAATAGTAATTAATGTCTGAGTAATTTAATTTCTATAAAGCTTTCGGTGTCCTTGAATTTTGGTGGTTCCTTTAGCAAGCAAGTCACTAGGTAACTGAAACGGTCCCACTGATCAATATCTGGTTTGGTGTTATTCATAGAATCACCAGGTTGGAAAAGAGCCACCGGGTCATGGAGTCCAACCATTACTGACATACTGACATTCCTGCAGCTGTCTAAGGGTTCTAGTCCTATTCACACAGGATCTGAGGGATTAAAATTGCTTTTTAATGGTATGAGAATACTCCCATACTTAGGCAGGGAGATACTGCTGTGGCTTTTACAGATATAAATGATAATGCAAGTCCTAGTATAAGCTTTGCATTCTCTGTGACATCAACACTATAATTCATGTGGAACTGCATATAAACACTGCAAAACCATTTTAATTACTTTAAAAAAAATTCAAGTCATCTTGAAAGAAAGACTGAGATATATCACATATGCTGCCACCTCTTGAAGACAGATCTTTGGATTCCAGCATTATCAGTTTTCTAGCTAAGTGCTCAGTTCCTTACATAACAAGCTAGAACAGTATTTCAGGAGTTGTCATTTTTTTCTAAGTACTGAATGTCAATCATTCCTCTATGTATATATTTTTAGTAGATTACTACTCTTGAAAACTGGAGATGGGGATGTATAAAGAAATACAAGTATTTCATAGAACAGAATCATAGAAACTTTAAAGGTCAGAAAAGACCTCTAAGCTCATGCAGTTCAATCGTCACCCCAACACCACTGTGCCAGCTGAACCATGTCCCAACGTGCCACATCTACACAATTTGTGAACACCTCCAGGGATGGAGCCTCCACTAGTTCCCTGGGCAGCCTGTTCCAGTGCTTCACCAATATTTCAGTAAAGAAATTTTTCCTACTATCCAATCTAAACCTTCCCTGGTACAACTTGAGGCCATTCCCTCTTGTTCAACCCCTTGATACTTGTGAGAAGAGATCAACACCCATCTCAGTACAACTTCTTTTCAGGGATCTGTAGAGAGCGATGAGGTCTCCCCTCACGGGACAGGAGGAAAGGGAGTTTAAAAAAAATAGGCAAAGTCTGATATTAGAAGCAGCACACAGCCTCGAGCCCTCTAGAAGGGGTGTTTGAAGTGTATAAAAGTCTCAGAACTTTGTTGCAGACACCATCTTTATGAGCTCTATTACAGAGGTTCAAATCACATGAGCAGGTTAACGATTGCTGAAAGATGCTGGTTAATAGAACTAATTGAATATTTCAAAGCAAAAAGGAAAATACAAAACTACATAAGTTTAAAATTCTTATAAACTTGAGCCAATTTAATATTAATCAGCAGTGGAGTGCTGATTTACAGATTCATAAATGCATACAGCAGGCATCAGAGCACCAGTCAGCTGCTCACCTGTTGTTACTGTTAGAGATCACGAGAATTTCATCCCTGCCTTCTCATTTTCTCTGCGTAGGTGGAAAGTAAAGTTTGTAAAGAATGGAACTTCCCACAGGAAAGTTTTGACTTTTGGGTATTTTTTCCCCCCAATATAGATCAGGTATCCTGCCTGGCCTATATCTTCCATGAGCTGTCACCTGCCTTACAGGTATCTCTTTAGTCACATTAGATCACTAGATCATTAGATCAAGTTCATAGAGAGCTCAGCCTCCTGGAAATGGTTGAGACATGAGACATCTGGATCACAGCTCAAGCAGACAGACTGCTAAGGTAAACTACAGAATTATTTGCCAATTACAATTTTTCAAACTTTTTCCTCTCAGAATAAAAAGAAAAATTATTATATCGCTACATTTTTTCCCCCAGATTATATATAAGAAGCCAAAATACCAGCTTCTCACATTAAAAAATTATCATTGGTTTTGCCTTAGTCAAGTCACTACCAACCCAAGTTGGATTTGAGTTTCTGAAGCTAACTTTACTTTATTGGGTAAAATAGGATTCTCATCATACTTATTTCCAAGCCCTAATATAGAGTTTCTGGAAAAAAGTAATAGGTTTGGGTCCTGCTTATAAAATTGTATTAGTTCAAAGTTGTTTGTATATTAGAAAATACAGGAAGAAATATATTGTCCATCAGAAAGTGAGCTTTTATACTTCCAGAGTGATTTGCTTCACTGCAGTGGTATTTATCATGTTGATAACATAGACCATGGATCAGAAAATTGGAAGATTTTTCCTGTTAATTTGAAACAGCACCTATACATGCGGCTGTGACATCAACATAATACCCTAAAGCCACAGCTCTGAAAAGATTTATTTTCTGAGCTCTTATGCAGCCACATTCTCTTTGCTTCTGACATTCTCAATTTGCAGGCTGCTGGTGATCCAATCTTATTCATTTTGGCTCCATAATAAGGATGTCAATGCAAGAAGAGAAAAGTCATTATCTGATAGCCAGCAGACATGATAAAAAGGCAGAGTTAGATATCTCAGAGGAAAGGCCACCCTTTCTGCCTTGGACAAGCTTCTCAAGGTCATGGGCAGCTTCTCTACCTATAAGTATGCTCTAAATTCATTTTCAGCTGAGAGCATCAGATAAAACTGAAATGTCCTTTCCACACAGTCTCATGTTCTGAATAACAGTTTGATTTTTTTACTATTAATCAGTGAAAAGTTTTAATTATGATTAGAA
>WAAB01005631.1:18634-73482 GCA_013389865.1 Piaya cayana
TTTCAGTAAAGAATTTTTTCCTACTATCCAATCTGAACCTTCCTTGGTACAACTTGAGGCCATTCCCTCTTGTTCAACCCCTTGATACTTGTGAGAAGAGACCAACACCCATCTCAGTACAACTTCCTTTCAGGGATCTGTAGAGAGCAATGAGGTCTCCCCTCACGGGACAGGAGGAAAGGGAGTTAAAAAAAAATAGGCAAAGTCCGGTATTAGAAGCAGCACACAGCCTCGAGCCCTCTAGAAGGGGTGTTTGAAGTGTATAGAAGGTGGATATGACTCCTGAGGCTGAGTTAGTAACTCAGTCTCAGAACTTTGTTGCAGACGCCATCTTTATGAGCTCTATTACAGAGGTTCAAATCACATGAGCAGGTTAACGATTGCTGAAAGATGCTGGTTAATAGAACTAATTGAATATTTCAAAGCAAAAAGGAAAATACAAAACTACATAAGTTTAAAATTCTTATAAACTTGAGCCAATTTAATATTAATCAGCAGTGGAGTGCTGATTTACAGATTCATAAATGCATACAGCAGGTAGCAGAGCACCAGTCAGCTGCTCACCTGTTGTTACTGTTAGAGATCACGAGAATTTCATCCCTGCCTTCTCATTTTCTCTGTGTAGGTGGAAAGTAAAGTTTGTAAAGAATGGAACTTCCCACAGGAAAGTTTTGACTTTTGGGTATTTTTTCCCCCCAATATAGATCAGGTATCCTGCCTGGCCTATATCTTCCATGAGCTGTCACCTGCCTTACAGGTATCTCTTTAGTCACATTAGATCACTAGATCATTAGATCAAGTTCATAGAGAGCTCAGCCTCCTGGAAATGGTTGAGACATGAGACATCTGGATCACAGCTCAAGCAGACAGACTGCTAAGGTAAACTACAGAATTATTTGCCAATTACAATTTTTCAAACTTTTTCCTCTCAGAATAAAAAGAAAAATTATTATATCGCTACATTTTTTCCCCCAGATTATATATAAGAAGCCAAAATACCAGCTTCTCACATTAAAAAATTATCATTGGTTTTGCCTTAGTCAAGTCACTACCAACCCAAGTTGGATTTGAGTTTCTGAAGCTAACTTTACTTTATTGGGTAAAATAGGATTCTCATCATACTTATTTCCAAGCCCTAATATAGAGTTTCTGGAAAAAAGTAATAGGTTTGGGTCCTGCTTATAAAATTGTATTAGTTCAAAGTTGTTTGTATATTAGAAAATACAGGAAGAAATATATTGTCCATCAGAAAGTGAGCTTTTATACTTCCAGAGTGATTTGCTTCACTGCAGTGGTATTTATCATGTTGATAACATAGACCATGGATCAGAAAATTGGAAGATTTTTCCTGTTAATTTGAAACAGCACCTATACATGCGGCTGTGACATCAACATAATACCCTAAAGCCACAGCTCTGAAAAGATTTATTTTCTGAGCCCTTATGCAGCCACATTCTCTTTGCTTCTGACATTCTCAATTTGCAGGCTGCTGGTGATCCAATCTTATTCATTTTGGCTCCATAATAAGGATGTCAATGCAAGAAGAGAAAAGTCATTATCTGATAGCCAGCAGACATGATAAAAAGGCAGAGTTAGATATCTCAGAGGAAAGGCCACCCTTTCTGCCTTGGACAAGCTTCTCAAGGTCACGGGCAGCTTCTCTACCTATAAGTATGCTCTAAATTCATTTTCAGCTGAGAGCATCAGATAAAACTGAAATGTCCTTTCCACACAGTCTCATGTTCTGAATAACAGTTTGATTTTTTTACTATTAATCAGTGAAAAGTTTTAATTATGATTAGAATATATACATGCTGTGAGGAAGATCAAAGAGTGAGCTGCAGAGAAGCTTGGTCTAAATGTGTGTCCTGCCTGGCTAATGGCATTCATACGGATTTGGATTGTGCTGAGTATCTCCCACGTTGGCAGTAATCAGGCAAGACTAGTTAACCACTTGTATAGGAGAAGATTTTTTAACTCAAATTTAAAAATAATAATGAATTCACCTGGTTTTGGGAACTGTTCAAGTGTTACACTTGCAGCAACTGACAGCAAAAATATATTTATTGATAGATTTGTCAAATAACTACTAAGTAGCATTCCAGAAGATAAACTACAATCAAGCACAAGTTAAAGGGCTTTCATAAGCCGTAACTGGATGAAATAGCTTGAGCTGCAATATACGTGAGCCAAACTATATCCACCAACCTTTAATCTATGAATATGTACAACATATGATGCCCTTTACAAGCCCCATTAAGGTAAAAGTTTGAAGCAATCCCTATGTGTTTATTACTGAATATCAGTTGTAATTTAGGAGGCAGTTTAATTTTATGCGTGTAAATCGGAAAAGCATAGAGAACAGCAGGACAAGATGTGATGGGCCCCCAGGCTGTAGAGGCAAGCAGTGCGAGTTAAATATGCTCCTGGGCCTCCTGAACTGAAAATTTCCTCATGCTATTTGAATGGCTTTTGTAAAACAGATTTACAGCGAGAACGTTTCCCAGAGTATTCTAGTCTTCCACTTGTTTGCTCAGTTTTGCTATGAGACGAGACAAATGCGAAAGGACCAATAGCCTTGCCTGCTCTTAGCGTCATCATCAGTTCCTCCTGATCACTACTGAAACATTTAACATACTAAGGGAGCAGTTCTTATCTGCTTCTGGCTTCTTTCTAGCATAGGAAGAATCTGATAGATGACATTCCCATAGTGTAACTGGCGAGCTAAGTGGTTTTATTATTTCAGTATTAAAAATACGCAGATGTGAGTTCACATTGTAGCCTAACAGCCTGCACTGCTGCGCAGCTGCTTGAGAGGGCAAGAACCCAAATGTTCAATACATTCAAACATTAAGGCAACGTGACCTAGCTCATTACATGTGACACCAGCCATTGCCATAGCCAGACCTACAAAACCCTTTTTCTTAAGTAACTAATTTTCCATCATCCATACATCAACAATCTGGTATTTGCTCAGTTGTGAAGTCTTTACGGGCCCCTAGATATTCCTTCCTTAATAAGTTGCCATCACAGCTGCTGTAGATGTGACGCGGTGCAGCACGCAACAGTAGGTGTGCCAAGATTAATCTTTCACCAGGGGCACAGAGGGTAGCCTTGCAAGAAGACCGAAAGTAGACTGCAAGAAGCATTTGAGAAAAACATATAAGTTTATTCCCTATCCTATCTGCTCAGAATTACTAAAAAAAGCAGTATTTTCCTTTTTTTTATAATGGGGAAGGAGCATTCAGTTCCAGCTTCATCATTAAATGGGACTTTTAAGCAGGGAATCAAAAGAAAGCATAGATGCAACAAGTGCTCCATAGAACATGTGACAATTTCACTATCAAGTCTGACAGTGCTCAGCTGTTCTCATATGCTTTCCCTTTTATGCAATTACTGAAATTACTAATACTTTCACTACACCTAAGTACTGGAAAAGTTAAAAAGAAATAAAAGCAAAACTTGTTAAATCCCTATTGCACTTAAAACTGGCAGGTGGTTTGCACAGAGTTGAACGAGTTATAAATGTATATAAAACACAAGCCAGGTTTCAATCTGTACCCACTCCTGATACACGCCTGGGATAACCAAGTCCCATAAGCAGATGAGATCTAGTATAAATGGGAGATTCCAGCCTTCCTCAGGATCCAGATGGAATAGGTTTGAATCCAACAGATATTTTTTCCTTTTTTTGCTTTAAAAAGGATTTAGCTCTTAAGGGGCCTTTACTTTCAATGACTTGAATACCACCCCTGTCTCCCTTGCTACAGTTCCACTCTGTACAAAGCCACTGCCCACAATGTGAAACCTTTTTCAGCTTGATTTTGTAAAGCACCTCCCTTCCTCGTTTTGTGAGCTCCTGCCTGGGAGCTACAGGAATAACCAGTGTTAACAGTGGCCCAACAGCAGCTGCAACCAAAGCCTTGTTTCTCAGTACAGCAGCAAGGGCAGAATCTAGTTGGTCACTCTTGGCCAAATCAAATCATCTCTGACCACTCATAAAGGCAGAATCAGTTCCTCACTGGGACCTCTCAACTCCTCCTTGCCATCTGTCAATCTCCTCCCCTTGATAAAGAGACTGCATATTCCAACATTGTCACAACCAAGATTTAAAAACAAGGCTATCAGAAACATGCTTCAAATGGCTTTGGTGTTTGAGACATTTTGTAATGATTATTTAAAAATCAAAGCATATTATGCACTATCATATGCTGAGCTTCCTCCTGCTCATTTCCAGTCCTGTCCATTTTGTTAATATTTCATATTTAAAGGTAATAGGAGGTGCTAGGTGCCCAAATAACTTGTATTAACCCAGGGCATACATGCAGTACAACATGGTTCTGTCAGTGTGCTTCAGCTCTAGAGCAGCAAGGAACCACTAAGCCTGTTGTGTCCTCAGGCAAGGCTTAACTGAGGCTGGCAGGGATGTAGAGGTCTATGATTCTGCACACAAAATCCTCCCAGTGCAGTACATCAGCACTTCATGAGCTATTTGTGCACATTTTGGTCTGGGAAACAAAACCAGTCTGTGTCTTATCCTCTCCACCAATGATAACATGAATTGGCATCTTTATTAAGACAATGGAGGGATTTTAAACCAGAGGAAGAGATTTGGTTATCTTAGTAAAATCCAGCTTTAAATCATCTTGGATTTTTAAAGTGAACAAAGAAAACTGTATCAATTACAGACACCATTGCAGCTTCACTAGACTTGATGTCCTCAATGAGACCTCATTGCTCTTTACAACTACCTGAAAGGAGGTTGTGGAGAGGAGGGAGCTGGGCTCTTCTCCCAAGTGACAGAGGACAGGACGAGAGGGAATGGCCTCAAGCTCCGCCAGGGGCAGGTCAGGCTGGACATTAGGAAAAAATTTTCCACAGAAAGGGTCATTGATAGGAATGGCTGGACATTTGATAGGAATGGTTGGNGTGATTCTATGATGCTATGATGTGCATACAGAGGAAGAAAAAAACAACCACACAAAACAACTATTTCAGTATGGAGAGAAATTATTACATTTATATATACTGCTTCCATTCTGTCTCATCTGGGATACAAGCAGGTAAAAGCCAGTGAAAAAAAGAGGGAAGCCACGCCTAATAAAGGGCTGTATTGTGGACAAACCAAACTCCCATGAAGCATCTGCACACCCAGACATTTCACTCTGATGGGATCCAACCCAACTGATACTTCAACGTTCCTTCCTGCCGAGTTAGAAATGAGTAGGAAATGTCCCTTCAAAGACAGGTTAATGAGAAGGAGAAATAGCACAATATACACCACAAAAACTCCTCTTTTTGTTACGTGGAGTTCCTTTACAGGTTGGTCTGTTTTGATGCAAGAGCGCTGGGTAAAATAATACAATGTGGTATTTTCAGGGATTTTGCAGATGGGTAACAGATCATCTAGCACCAAATGAAGTGTGTTTCCAGGAGTACTGTAATTCTGCATGAAGTGTTCGCTAAGCCATATGTGCCCCTTCCATTGCATTCCCAGCTGTGGCAACCAGCCGCAACACCCATCGCTGGATAAAAACAATGGTTTGTACATCCAATATAATTCATATTTCAAAAATTATACATAAAGGATTCATGCATGCTTACCACTAAAAAATACACAACAACAAAACAATCTGGTCTACTTTCTTCTGTAGAACCTTCCTGTTCAGGGGATCATTTGAAAGTTGTCCAAGTTTCAGAAGATCCAGAATCACTCTCTGTGGCCTCTTTTCTTTTCCCCTAAGCTTGGCAGGAAGTTCTATCACCGACTCATTTCAGTACTACCTTACTCTGGAGTGAAGACCACAAACGTGATGCATGGAGCAACATTAGCCCCCAGACTCATGTTCTTATCACGAAAGCAACAAAGCTGACTCTTCCCATTTATCATTACAAGCCAGCCAAAATGACCAATAACTCATCCACCCATACTTTCAGTTCAGGTGTCAATTCTGTGCAGCTGTCGTTTAAAAACTGGCACTGCTGTGATTTTTGCATCTTCCAAAGGTAGAATTTGCAAAATCCAAATAAACACAGCTATGGAAAGCCAGCAGGAATACACACACATTGGACATATTTCCAACAGAGGCATCTAAAAAAACTGCACAAATGAGAATTAGAATTTTGTACACTTTGAGGAATCTTAGTTCTAGTGCAGTGGTTATAAGATCAGCAGAATCAATCCCTTAAGCATACATCCCATACCCAAAATGTCTTTGCGCAGAGCATTAAGTAGAACAGTTTTCTGTACACTTTGGATTCCATGCTGACATTTTATTTTCAGAAAATTCAGTTTTCTTTTTTGGCATGAAATGCTTCGTAAAAATCTCAGGACATTTCTTGGCTCTCTATCTTAATTGCTTATAAAGATTCTCAGCCAACAGTCAAGTGCTTCTAAAAAAATTAACAAAAACCCCATGACATGCTAATTCCCCAGGGTTTTTTAAGTTTCTAGTTAGTTCTCTCAATGCTGAGCATTAGCCAATGATAATATACATTGGCTTGAGGCCATCCTCTTCTTTTTAAGCTTATTGTGACTGCTAGACACTAAGTGGTGCATCCCAGAGGAAATGAAATGTTGAACACTGTCTGCTAACATCCATCCACGTAAAAAGTGCTTGCACTTCTGAAAGCACATATTCACTTTATGGAACACTAAAAAGAGCAAAATTTTCTTAGCTTTATTTTCTGTACAAAATAAATTATTTATCTGTCCAGCTGGCATCTAGCCAGATATAAAAATATATCCATGCCATGTTTAAAGCTAGTCTTGGTGTATGTGCAACTCCAATTATTTCTTGTACCAATAAAATTCAGGTTTACTTGGTTCATAGCCAGATCCTAAACACCTAATGGACATAATGGGAGATTCCTTCTTAATTTTGGTGTGAGGGGGGTAGTTTCTTTGGTTTTCAGTAAACTGCAGATTAAGGATAGGAAAATCATAGAATCATAGAATAACCAGGTTGGAAGAGACCCACCGGATCATTGAGTCCAACCATTCGCATCAATCACTAACCCATGTCTCTCAGCACCTCATCCACCCGTGCCTTAAACACCTCCAGGGATGGTGAATCAACCACCTCCCTGGGCAGCCTGTTCCAGTGCCCAAAATGAGTGCTCATTGCAACTTCTTTTCAAGGCCTAGGCCCAAATTTGGTTACCTTACTGCACACCCAAACTTTTGTCCACAAATAAACATACTAAGACCTTTACTTAAGCAGGGGTTCTGTCTGCTGAAATCCTGAATCTTTTATCCCATCATTACTAACACTCACCTCCCCTCCTTTAGTACTACAATCCCCTATAAGTACATCTATGGACAATTAATTCACATATAATCACACATCACCAGCTGATTCTCTGGAGGAAACTAACTGTTTAACTTCTGATATTCTCTCTTTGGTTTATCTCAAAAGTATATTTGGCTTGGGAATAAATTACTGGAGTTATTCTGACACTTCATAGTTTGGCATATTGCTGCATTTTCCTTTTCTCTCATGTGAGCAGATTATTGAACTTAATTAATAGATGTAAAGAATCATAAGGGACCTTAAAGATCATGTAGTTCCAACGCCCCTGCCCTGGGCAGGGACATCTCACTAGAGAGTTTGGGGTGTTTTAACACAGAGGAAAGCAGTTACCGTTTTTGCCACAAACAGTATGAGTGCATTTTCACTGAAAAATCAAAATGAGGTGGAAGTGAAAGTAGAAATGTTCTTGTGTGGGACTGCTTACCTGGAACATAGGTGCCCAAGCCAGGAACAGGTTGGACTTGATGATCCAGTGGGTCTCTTCCAACCTGACGATTCTATGATTCTATGATCCGGTGAAGCGCAGGGCACACCTACTCTGCCACAATACTTCCATGTTGGTTTAAGGGGAGGTCTGGCTGCCCACACAGCTCCTTCCTCACACTGTATCAGGCCAAACTAGAGAGGATGAAGTACAAGCGACTGCAAACCTTACCTCTCCGCAAGGTGTGGAGCCAGTTCACACATAGTAACAAAGCTGGGACTGCAGCGCAGGTTTGGCACCATCCCTGGGTTTCTATTTAAACTTATGAGGGAGCCCAAAGGTCAGTAAATAAAGTTTATTTACTTTCAGTTTTTTAAGGAGTAAGATTTCAGTGCTCATTGTGGTGGTTTTCCATTTCAACATTTTATCATATCTTCAGGCCAGCCGGACTGCCACGTTGCCTGAACTTCTGTGTAATAACAAGCCCTGGCTTTGATGAAAATCTCATGCCTCACTCAGAACACCACTCTGAACGAGTCTGAAAACCCTTAGTTTTGGCATCTGTATCACCACACTTTGTCAGTGTCTCTCTTCACAACTAACATGTTCTTTCCTCCTCTGCTGTACAGAAATTCACTTGAACCAGAGCAGCCCAACTGGTGAATTCCCCAGCTACGGTGAAAATGGAAATGATACCAGTTTACTTGTTTCACCCCTTCTGGTGGCTGGAGTAGTGATCGGACTTGTGCTCTTTCTCTCCTGTGTTACCATCATTGTTGGCAGTCTGCGAAAGGACGGACGGTTAAGACACCCACACCTGAGGAGAGACACAGTATATGGTAAGATACTTAGTTATAGCAAGATAATGCTTAACTTTATTAATACCTAGTGCTACAGGCAATGAAAACCATCTGGCTGCTGTGCAAGAACTAAAAAGTGAAATAAGTAAAAATCAAGATGAGTAGGTCACAGGCAGCTTTGTAGCTTATTAGCATCTTTGTGGTGGCTCTGAATTCTCATAGTACAGGCTTCCTAGGTAATGGTTAACAAAACCAAGGCCAAGGCCAACAACATTTCTTAAAGAGCTTATTTTTTCTTGCTACACTATAAGATTTCTTCTCCATCACTAGACTCCTGATAGCTGATTTTTATATCCCATTATAGCCTTAGTGTAGCATATAACAAAATTTCTCTTTGTCAGAGAACCAGCAGTCTTTTCAGACCTGCGCTGTGCAGCAACCTACAACTGGGCAATTCCTTCTTTTCTGACCAGTGTTAATAACCAGACTTGAACAAATAAACAGGGCATCAAAATGTTGTTACAGCTGTCATCACTGAAGAGACTGGTTTGCTCTCAGAACAATGCCAATTCATAACCTCCTACCCCCTGACAAAAACTCCCCCTGCACTTCAAAAGGATTTGGGAATATGAAGGAGTTAATTGTAGAATTATAATTTTTGGCCAATGTTGGGTTTGCTGACCAGAAGTTAAAAGCTGCTTTGCCAAGGAAATGACAGAACCTGATTATTTCTACATTTAAGGGAAAAAACAGTTATAAGAAGTTACTTTGTAACTCTTCCAGTAGTAAAAATACAAATTATAAATGGGTTAATGAATTTAGAGGATCGTCAACCATTTTTGTCAACTGGGGCTGAGGAGCTCCTATATCTGCAGTTTGTTATGGCAGTAGAGTTCTTTGCACATTGTTGAAGGATTTTTCTTTAAGTAGAAAATATAATAACAGTGAGTCACATAAAAATGCATTGGCTTTTATCTTGAATTCACTGAGGTAAATCAAATACCCACTGAAGTCAGTTGGACTTCATTAAATTATTGGAGGAATTTTCATGTCTAAAAGAAGCACATTTCCTAGGATCAGTTTGTCCACCTGGAGACAGGAATAAATTTTTTTTGCTTTTCCAGAAGCGTTTATCCAGATAAGTGAATAACACCTATATTTTGGGAATAAATTTTAAACTGTAAGTGAAGTGAAAATTCCCATGGCAATGTACAGAGGGAAAAAGGAGGCAAAAATCCTGAAAACTAATGTCTACTATTATTGTCATATCTATTTTTCCTACTTTTCAGCAGCTAAATTTGAGATTAAACAGTTAAATACAAATTGGAGTTACTTTCTTATGCATGAACAGCAATATTTTGGCAAGATAAAATACTGACCATTAAGATTCAATCACTACATTTAAATCCACTGCTATGTTAACTTCAGCTCCTTAGAAGACCCTGAAGTCAGGCAAAAACACGAAGGACAATTTTCTAACTGCTGTTAGAAATAACAGTGCTAGAGAAATGGAAAAAGAAAAGTGCTGATGTTTTCAGAGAAATTCAAAAGAATAATCTGAAGCTAAATTGTGCCAGTCTACCCAAGTGAAAATTTGACATTAGTACACGCCATCCTAATAGCCCAGCACGCTTCCACCCGCCAGCTTGCGAGCAGTGGGAGGCACTGTGAGGTTGGCTTCCTTCACTTCTCAAGCAGAAGAGAAGCACAGTGCATAATAGGCTGAATTAGTCCTGGTAAATTCCTCAGGAGTAAGTTGGCAGAGGTGACAACTGCCAGAGGGAGGAGCAGGCAGTTCAAGTGAGTCCTGCCCTTTGCCCTCTGCTGAGAGAGACCCTGCTTTGATGGCACTTGAGAAGCTGGCCCTTCTCTCCAGGAACTGTTTTAATGCAACCAGTGAAAAGGAGAGATCACTTTATTTTAAGACAGTTAAGGAGTTGAGAGTGGAGATGGATGAATTTCCACAATATAGAACATTCTTCTGGAAATTTACTGCAGAACACTACACAACAACTGCCCTGAAAGACAGAAAACAGCACTAACTTCTTGGTATTTCTTGAGCTATGAAGTTCTTGTGTGAAACCATTATAAGAGCCCCAGAGCAGGCAGCAGGATGATTTTTCTCTACTGTTTTTCATTTTTTTCCCCTTTTTGTGAGTGTTTTTATTCAGAACAACATTTTTCTCAAGACACACCTACAGTCAAACACCTAAGCCGCCTTTAAAAAAGCCTTCACAGAGCTGGCAAGTTTTCAGTGTATGCAGCTCCTGGGAACTGCAGCAATCCTGCTGATGTTTGAAGATGCACGCAGCAGAGCTGACACTCCTTTTTCAGCCTCTGAGGCATAAGAAAAGCTTTAGACACTTGCATCGTATAGGGCAGTACTAAATATATAGTCTGTGTGCTGCAGCCTGCAACACCACAGTTCATCTGCAGATAATGCTGACTTCCTCTTAAACAAAGAGAAATGCCCTGGAAAACGTGTTTGTTCCAGAATACCGATAATTCTTCTGCTTCACATAGGGCTTTATTTATTGATTTATGGCAGTGTTATGAACAGTGATATTGTTTCAGAGCATCCACCATGGAGGAAAAGAGCAGCAAGTATTAATTGCCTGTTTTCCAGCTCCAGATGGCTTCTCTTATGGGGGCTCTTTTGGAGACCTGAGATCCACCTGCATGGAGGAGTTTCCCCCAGCTTTTGACTTTGGTTCCTATCTGGATACGCTTTCTCAGGTCAACGTCATGTATCCTGATTCACCTCCATGGTAAGTGCTTTCCTAACACTGAGTGTTATAGTACTGACCTTGCAAAGACTGTTAAAGAATAAAGCAAAACTGCTAGACCTGTATCACTGCAAAACTGCAGGTCACATGCTCTAAATACAGACGTTGTTTGGTTTGAGTAAAAGTTCAAGTTTTCTTTAGCAGAATATAATTTTACTATAAAGGCACGTGTACAGTCCACTCTCATTTAATAATATTCATATTAAAATCTATCATATTGATGCTGTACTAATGAAACACACAAGCAAAATTACTTATGAAAACTTTTCTTTGAAGGTCACTATTTTATAAGAAAAAGTTTCACATCCAGGAATAAAATCACAAGAACTTTCCATTTACATTTATTACTGACCTTGAGACCTTCACATCAGAGTAAACAGAAATAACAAAAGATGAACAAAAAGAAAGAAAAAGAGAATTGCAAAAAACCTTTAAGCCTTTCTGTATTTCTCAGAAATTCCTACTTCTTGGGGGTTGGAACTGGATGATCCTTAAAGTCCCTTCC
Source organism: Piaya cayana (assembly GCA_013389865.1). Lineage (NCBI taxonomy): Eukaryota > Metazoa > Chordata > Aves > Cuculiformes > Coccyzidae > Piaya > Piaya cayana. The sequence goes on from WAAB01005631.1 coordinate 30,463, forward strand.
AACCCTAACTATTCTACGGTTCTATGATTCTCTGCTTTCTTAAACCTGATATTCTATCAGAAGGCAGAACTGAAGACAGTGGGCCATTCTGACACACCTAGTAATTGTACTTAACCACCTAGGATAGGACGGGGAGAAAATTGTTTGGGATTTTCCATCTTACGCCAGCAATCTGTGAAGGAGGATGACTGCTATTTTAGTGGTTTAACCTAAATCTCCTCCAGAGAGCCGCAGTTGCTGTGTTGTAGGAGCATCTTTGGAGGAGAGCATCCTTCAGGTATCAGGCAGTTCTAATTGCATGGCAAGGCAGCATCACCAGAAGAGGCTCTTTCCAAAGCCAGTTATTCTAGAAATTATATGGCAGTTCCTTCCATGTTCATGTGCCTGCATTCAGAGGGTGCAGTAACGGCCATCACAAATGACAAGAGCCACGCTTTAGGCTGTCTGTATCTCCTCTGTGTGCCTCCATACACCTTGAGGTTAATAAATGAAGGAATTCAGTTACTCCCTCCAATGAACCAACAGAAATCATTTTAAACAGAACATTGCTTCAGGTTTTCTGTACTGCTGTATCTTATAAACAGCAAATACTGGTTCAACAGCCAACTTTTCTTCCCCTCTTCCCTTTTAAGCAGACTCTAATCTGAGTTAAACTGGTATTCTCCTAAAGGCAGCCCTTTCCTGCTTGCTTGCATGTGATATAGAGCGAGTCAGCAGTGAACGCATACAATATAGAGATCTTTGCTTCTTCTATTCTATGCATGCTTTAGAAGCAACCCTTTATGTATTACGAAGTCATACCTTGTAATAAACGGGCTTTTAGAGATGGTGTAAATATTTTAGAAGAAAGCTTACATGTGAAAAATTATCCTGAGACTGGCATCTAAATTTGTGCAACTTCATATAAATCCACTTAAAAACATAGACTGGTTTTCGGATCCACACCCACAAGTCTTTACTAATAAAAGCCAGGCAGCTGACAGCCAAGCAACAACTTGAGTGGGAGTTGGCCAGATTTCTGAGAACAAGCTCAGACTCCTATGAACAAACTCCGAGACAGATTTCTTCAGCAGACGTGTCTCCTAAGATTATACCAGAGGTTGCTTCCATTTCCAGTTTGAAACGAGCCCAGAGAAGGATTTTCCACCTCTATGGAGTTCTCTGTTCAGGAGATACAGGATAGCACTGGATGATTTGGGCTTATCTGTAAGTTCTCCAGCTAATTCTGTTGCAAGCCTGGCACAAGTTAATTATCTTGTGTCCTACCTTGTTCTAAGAAACTATTCTGGAACATTGCAACTAGGATCAGAGAGACTTAAAAGTGTTCAATCACCTCCCATTTGCTTCCCTGAGATTCCTTTCTGGGCTGAGTAGACTGGGTCCTTGAGAGACACATACACAAATAAACACTGCTCATCCCATTATTGTTAATGGTTTTGCTGTTTTCTCACTTCTACCATAGCTAAATATTTGAGAAAAAAATAGTTTTGACAAATCATCAAAATCTTATTAAGTTTTACATATTAGCAACGCAACTTGGATAACACTTGAGGAAAAGCAGAGCTTAGAAGATGGCTGAAAGCAAAGCTATGTAGAGAAACATTTAAACTTACTATTAATACATTAGATAGTCCAGTGTAACTTTTTGTTCAGAAATTACTGGTTGAGAAGCATTGTATGAATATGCTGCATTATGTAAGAGCCTGAAAAAATTATGCCCAGGTGCCTTTACACTCTCCTTCATGGCATAATAAACTCTAATTTTTCTAATTAGTAGAGTATGAAGATTATTTAGACTGATGGGTGCTAACAGCAGGAGAACCGACTGTCTAACATGGCCTTGAAGCATAAACAAGACATGCTGGGCTTTCTGCATTTAAAACATTAACTCACCGGCACCGGTCTTATTACATAGGATAATGTTTTGAAGAGTAGGTTTACTGAGATGTGGCACTGGCTAAATTAATGTAGCTCCTCCTTCTAATTCATGCAGTGCAAGATGTAATTTAAAGCTAAACTAGCATGCCCAAAAGCTAATACTGCAACTGCAGCATAAACGGAACTGAAATAAAGAGCAGCGAGGAAGGCAACTGCACTGACAAGTCACTTGCAACACCTATTTGAAGTGAAAGGATTGAGTAAGAGCTGGTGTTCTGCTGCCACAAGCAGACACCAAGGCATCAGCTTCCTTTAACCACGTTGTCCTAACACCGTCTGCAAAGGGCCACAGTCACATCGCTGCATCCAAGTACTCCTGACTGTACAGTTGTTGCCAAAACCACACTTTCTGAGATGATTTCAGAAGAAAGCACAACAGCTCTGTTTGGCCAAGAAGGTGATTATAATCATTCTAGAACTAAAGTTGGGCTTTAAACCATGAAATGAGTGGAAAAGGAATTTCAGGGAAAGGAATTTCAGAGTTCAGAGTGCCCATCTCTACGGCTAAGGGAGAGCTAACTCTCCAGGACTGCCCACTCTCCACTGGGAAATCCAATACAAAGTACTACTACATAAAAACTTTAATTGGGAAGTTAATCTATGAAAAATGCCTTGGGATGTTAATAATTTAATTGCTTTGATATCTAAATCACAAATTTCATTTGAGGCTCACTTCGATTATTACCAAAAACAGTTCCGCTAACCACCTTCTTACATTAGATTTTAGGTTAGATTTAGGGGAATACCATGCACTGAGCTCTGTCATTAGCTTCCCATAGTTGCAGGGTGGTTAGAGAGAAACCATTTGATCAACTTGACTTGACAGACGAAAATACAGAGTACTCCTATGCATAAACATCCCTTTAGGATAAGTAATGACTTTCTTATGAGTCTCAGTCCTGTGTTAGCACCTGTCAGATTGACTTTTACATGAGGCATAGAAGGAAAATGTAAAAAACAAAATACAGTGGGGATGAGCTAAGCAGTTTCAAGGTATTAGGAGTCTGTATTTAGAGCCGATTTCTAACATGTGCAGATACTTGAAGCAGTGCTAGGAGGTAAGTTTCATAGTCCATGTTAGCCAGCAATAGCAAAATATTTTTGTTCAAGAAACTTCATTTGTCTGAGAAGGATGATCCAGATGTTCTAGCAACAATTCCAAACCACAGAATTCTTCTCCCCTAGTAGATTAGGTAACTTGAACAAATTCAACTAGGACAAAATATAAACACATTCTCCCTCTCACAGTGTAACTATCATTGTAGTAAAGATGATTTTGAAAGAAATACTGGAAAGCCTGGAAATCTGGTATTTGCCAATTTGATCAACATTCACTGTGATGGTATGAGTAAAATAATCTAATAGAATTTTTAGCATATTTAAACTTTCAAAGGGGATAAAAGAAAAAATCAAGGGTATTATTTTAATTACATGTCAGGCAGCACATCATTAATCAGAAAAGTCATCTGAAGTTTGATCAGGATGGCTGTAGTTGTCATTTTACATAAACCAAACATGCTGCTGTTGACACTCTGTGGATAATACCTCTATAGATAGAAATTACAAGCTCATTCTCATGTTCCCTATGCCCAGAGTTCACTGTAACACGTACATTTATAGTGAGTCTACCCATTTATCTTTTTTTATATATGTAATAAGAATGCTTTTTAAAAAACCTGTTTTAAATGGCTTAAAGTACAGTACCAATCAAGGACTAAGTAAATGAAAAATTACTGCGTTTTCTTTATGAAAGCCTCTAAAATCTCTCAAAGTAGGAGATTTGAACTTTCCTGCATGAAAGGAATTTTATCAACTTCTCACCTTTTGGTGAGAGGAAATGCATTTCACCCTACCTGAGTAAGTGCTTCTTCACTCCTTAGCAATTCAATGTTAATGGTGTGGACCACGCTTTTAAGGAGCCAATGTTATCACCTTTTCCATCTGTGATTTAAGGCTGGCTAATACAGAACATCAATGAAGAATGACTGCTGAACGAGATGGAGTGATTTAGCTTCAGCAACAGTTGTAACAGTAGCCACAAAAGTCCTCTCTGTATTTCACGTTGAAACATATCCTACAGGGTGCACTATGATAAAAACCTGTTAGTCACTGACTATGCCAGTGTTCACAGTAGAACACGCTGGAGTTTTTTGTTTAAGTGTCCTCACAATACCTCATCTGGTCATTTTGACTAATCTATGTAGGATCAATTCCAGAGCAAATGGGCTTGTTTAGGTTTGATAAATTCCAGTACTCTTAATACTCATGTTCAGTCTGCATTGTTTAAGTGGGAAAATCCATTTAAAAATTACTTTAAAGCTGTAAAAGGAAATGCTCATGTCTTAAAGACAGGCGCTGGTTTCCCTCTAAATATGAAGACTATAAAAAACCCTATCTACTTAAACTACTTTCTTTTCCAAGACATTCTTTTCCATCCCTCACTCCTAAGGAAGCAAGTCAGCTGTATCAGAAGAAAGAAAGACTGAACCAGCTTCCTAGTTTTTCTTGAAAGACAGAATTAGGCTTACGGGAAGCTAACAAAAACTTGTTATGTTGTGCTGTATTCCCTTGCCAAGGCCACTTCTGCAAGCACGGAAGGTAAGCACCATGAAGGTAATTTTGGCACATTACGATGACAGCTGGCGAAGCACAAGATGAACATTTGTGGTTAAGTTCAGATCTCGCTTCAATACCCTCACTGAGATTTTCAGTCACTGAAGTTAAAAAGACCATTGGAAATATGACAGTTTTAAATGCACTGGAAATCACAACATGAGATAAAACTCAATTCTTCCAACTCCAAATTCTGAGCAGCTAGACCCTCAAAAGCCCCTCCCTTCACATTCTAGTGCTATTCCTAATTAATATTAGATATGGAAATTAATTAATTGCTTTTTGATTAGGTAGTTGCTCTCCACTGTGAAGGAGTTTTTGCATGACACCTGCATTTCCCAGCCCATCTAGTGAACACAGGGAGGTTGCCTTAGCACCCAACATGAATTATTATTATGGTAACCTCCTTATTTCCAGCTTAAGCCTGTTTACAGCCATTTTATGATAGTTTCTTTTTGTAGCATTTCCATTCCTCTTAACTACCCATTAATTTCTCTTCACTTGCTTTTATATTTGTAGTCAAAAATCACCTTGTACCTCAGCCTGCATGTTGTGAGGCGAAGGCACAAAGTTCTCTTAGCTTTTTGCCATCAAAACTGTTTGTTGGGAGGCTGCATTGTCTGCCCAGCTACACCTGTCCCAGTTTCACTCTGGAAGTGTGAACTATTGCTGCATATTGAAAAACATCCTGCTGCAGTGAAAGCAGAAAAACCTGATGAAAGAGAGGTGCTAAGCATTTCTAAGCAGAAAGTTGTTGTGCCACATGGAAAAATCACAACTTAAAGCTGTTAAGTCACAGATAGCAGTACTGAGGAAAAACAAAACAAACAAATAAATAAAAAAAAACCCAAGACAAACAAAAAAAAGCAAACCAGAGAAAGAGTATTTTCCTCTAATTTCCCAATAGTTGGACTTTCTGTTACATACTGTGGCTAGGATTTCCTTCATCAGAATTCATTCCTAGAATAATTAAAGCAAAGCCCATTCTAGGAATACAATCCTAAAACATGGCAAACTTCCTGAAATATTAACAGGTTCTAAGCATTCCTGCTGACAAAACTGGTATTGTTTAGAACCCTGTTTGTGGATTTGGATTCCAAGTCCATGGTTTGGGAAGCTGCAAGGGATTACTGTCAAATAAATTTATCATAATTTATTATTATTATTATTCAACTAGTGCCCACAACTTCACTGTCATTTACTGCAGAATGGTTACAGAAATCCAGAGAGTAAACACTGCTTATGACCAAACGATTATTATATATAAAATTAATGCCAGGCTGAAATGTATTATATAAAATCTTCACCACAGAATGACATGGGGGGTTTTTTTAATCATTTATTTTAATTGCTTAAAGCTGCACAATTATGTTGAAGCTATACTCCATCCATTTCAAGTGCTATCTGGTATATGTTCTCATGAAAACACTGTTTAAATTTCATTTAAATTTTCACCTGGGATATTTATTCCTCGGAGTCACAAGTTCCTCAGGATTATCTTGACACATAGCACAGAATAAAGATCCAGACTCTTACTGCTTACTAGCATCAATATTCCTGTTGTAGTCATGGGCAATGGGAAATGTCAGAAATAGCTAGGAACAGGAATAAAAAGGCAGGAAAAAAAATAATTCCAGGTTTCCTGTTTCTTTGAGGGTTAAGTTACTTGAGCCTTAGATGCTTCCTTGAACAACACCTTGGGTTACATTTTTACTATTTAAAAGCATTAAAATAGAAAAATAACAACGATATTTGTTCATGGTTACCTACTCCCAAGAGCAGGCAGGTGCCTTGGGGTTGCATTTACCACAGCCCTGGGAGCTTACAAGTCAATTTTGTTAGATCAGCGTTGCCCTACAGCTAATAAAGAGAGAGAGGTTCCTCCAGAGCACCTTAAGAGGAGTCCTCCCCTTGTTTAAACAGCTGCATGATTTAGTGGTGTGCTCGGCAGTGTTAGGTTAGGGGTGGGACTCAATGATCCTAAAGGACTTTTCCCAACCTAAAAGATTCTTTGGCACAGGAGAAGGTACCACTTAACTACATCTGGTTATTTTTGCATTACTGTTTTCCTAATTGCTATACCCCAACAGTTTGGCATGTTTCATTTTTAATAAAGAAAGATGGCTTGGCTCTTCATACTAAGTCACTGTTAAATAATTAAACTATGTGAATGAATAAGACAATCAACAACGTGGAAAGGATTGCTGTTGTTTGAAAATATTAAACTAATGCTTAATAAATCGCTGACAAAGCATGCAAAGGGAAAGTCAAAATACAGTTAGTGAATGCACCTGATATCTCAAAGTGGAAACTGTCAGTATCTAAAATAAACCCAGAAAAATGTCCTATCTCATGACATACATCGCTGTAAGAGCAGTTCTGTCAAGAATTATATGCTTCCTCATGGTAGTTACACATTAGCAAAGAACACACGTATGCAAATTAAAAATACCTCAAAAGAAACAGTGACAGATTTCCAAGCAGCTGTCCTACACACCCAGCTGTTAGCAGACTGTACAGTCACAGACAGCATCATCAGGTGAACTACTTACATGGTCAAACACATTTTTCCCTTTGATCTTTTAGAAAGTTACAGAAGATTTGTTCTAATTTCAGTGTTTGTTTATTAGGTAACAACACCATATAAACATCCTTTGTGTTGTTCTCATCATAGTTTACACCCACCACCACATTATTTTGTAGATTCGGTGATTCTGTTTACCACTATTAAAAGAAGACAGTAGGTCATCAACAAAATGGAAACAGTGCAGCAGGAGCAATTTTAGTAGAGTCATAACATACAACAAATGAATGCAGTAAACAAAAAGACATCTATTTCACAAAGAATTCCTCATTCCCCAGACTTGCCTTTTTTTCCACTAGCTATTGTTTGCATCCTAAAAAATTCTGTAAGTCGAACCGTCTTTCTTCCCCAGAGAGTAGGTCATAATTTATGAATGACAGCAAGTTAAATAAGCTCTTTGGGGTTTCCTTAGCAACAAACCTATCCTAATACTTATTGCAATGAGACCTGACAAACTCATGAAGTTATTTCTCTCCCTACAACATTCTGAGTCAACAAGGTCAGCTTGAAGAGCTGCTGTATTTTTTAAACAGCTTTCTTCCCCTTATGGCTCACATTGCATGTGGTAAGAGGATGTTAACAGACATCAGTCCTCCTTGCCCATCCAAGAATAATTATCCTTTACAAACTCAATAGCACAGTCTACAAGGACAATGAAGTTATTCCGACAAGAAGCAAAGCCAAAAACAAGAATGCAGAAAGTAACACATTCCGTGGCCAGTAACCCTTTCCTTCCCATGGTTGCCTGTAAGATACACTGAACATTAAGACATTTTTTTAAAAAATAAAGGATTCAAGCAAATTCATCACAAGTACTGTAACCATGGATTTTTTCAGGGCTGAAAAAGAGATGCATGATATTCCTAAGATGCAATATGTTCTGCCATTCATTATTAAGTTATGGTAACATAATATCTTTTCAAAAGCATTTGCTTTCTTGTCTAAGGATTTTCCTGTGACTGCTGTACTAAATTTCAAGCACCAGCTACTTCTTACATGTACAGTAACTTCACTGAATTTAATCTCTCAGCTAAAACATAACCGTCATTGTATTTTTTTGCAAGAGACCACCAAGTATTTCTGTTTTTCCACTGAAGTCATGCAAGCTGCAAAACATATACATATAAAACCATATATACATAGGTGTCATCCCCTCAGTAGTTACTGAAGTTGCACTTCTATGATACAGCTAGGAATTTCTGTCTACGAGCTGTAGTCTAAGACCTACCCCAGTTGTGTCCCCACTTCTCTTGTGTTGCTTGATGGCCATCTGAGTACACTGTGAGCATTTAACTCCAGTAGCTAAATCAGGAGAAATCCAGTCCAGGGAAAAAAACAACACACACACACAAAACTTACTTTAAAAAAACAAAAACACCCAAACCCACACATTCACATGCACAAAAACCCTACGCACACAACCTTTTTGCCTGTTTAGCTCCAGGGATTGTAGCTGGGAGGAAGTACGGCAAAGAAAACAGTGTATGGAACAGGGCAAGGGACACTTCTTTCAGTGACATGGACATTGGCTCATGTTGAAACATCAGTTTTCCACATCACTCAGCTGAAATCAACAGCATTAGCTACTATACATAAGTGGTCTGCAGGCAGCAGTACAATTTTAACATTAGACATCATCATTGCCTGGTTTTATGGATGGATGGGTTCTTTTTCCTGGCAGTCATCATTACATAGCACCTCTTGCCCCTCTGGTATAGAAGTTTCCATACTAGCTGTGAAAAAGCAGTTCCTCCATTCTATTCTAGTTTGCAACTAAAAAGAGAAGCCCAAAAGCTATGTCATAGGTGCAGTACAGCCTCACAGCACCATTTAGTCCATGATACACAGCTCACTGTGGTAAAACACAGAAGTCCATTCACCTCTTCTCTTAAAATAAAGCTTCGTGTTTGAGAAAAACGGTAAGACTTTAGTCTAGTATCACCAAATCAATACATGGCAATCAACTGCAAAAAAAAGGATTGCTATTACAATTTTTTTATAAGTAATCCTTTTAAATCTTTTGAGGAATGATTTTCCAACCACCAATATAGACTGAGAGTCAGCACCTGTCAAACTGTGTTTTGCTTCTTAAAATACTTACTTAGAATCCTGCAATAAAAAAAAATCTGATAAAGGCTAAAAGCAGAAGTTTGCATATTATGGTCTTTTTGAAGGAAAGACTGTGCTTTCCTGCCTGCAAAATAAAGTTCATGCTTCTCCTGTTGATAATTCATTAGTTACACTACAGGAATGTGTCTCTAACAGCAGTCTGAAAGCAAAACCAAATTGCCAAGACTGTTGTAGGGGGTGGGGAACAAACTAAAAAAAAGGACAAAACACTCAAAAGCAAAGGGAAAAAATACAAAGGTAAAGTTGTGTGTATGGCCTTAGTTCTTCTTTCCATCCTCAACAGAGGATGCCAGGAACTTTATCTGTAGCCTCCACTACTAGTATCATAGCAATAGTTGTGTGCAGTGTCAGCAGAGATACAATGCTTAGAAGAGAATATGGGAAACTGTGTATCAAGATCATAAATTTCTAATTAAATACAAGCAGTCTGATTTTGGGTTTGTTTTTTGTTTGTTTGTTTTAAAAAACCAAAGCTATTTGAATGATTTGCAGTTGCCTCCTTGGTCACAAAGATCTGTAGGTGCAGCTGTAAAGTTGCTTAATTGAAAATTTGTCTTGTGTTCCTTACTGCCCTATTTGATTATTAAAATTTGGACTTCATTGCCAAACGTGGGGAGGGAAAGGAGGGACATATTACTTGTACTGGAGTTAGGAGAAAAAGAGAAGGTTCTTTTTTATCCATCTTATGTATGAAAAAAAGTGCTGCAACACTAATACACTGATATTTGGAATTAAACACCAGTCCTAGAATACCATAATTTGCTAGCCATTTATCTTGATGCTTAAAAGTCTCCTTCAGAAAAGATAACTTTTCTATTTATCTCACTGAGCATTTTACTTCTACAGAGCTGAGCTATGGTCCATGAAAGATATTAAATTAAATCCAAGGGAAACAAATGCAGATGATCGAATAACAACAGTAAGCAGAAGGTTCATGCCTGCCCATTTCTCCTTTAGGGCAGTGGCAGATTTCCATTGCCCTGGGCCTCGGCTCAGAATCAGGAGACAGAAGCTTCTTCCCTTTTGTGTTTCAGCAAAAGGATTCAAAAATTTCCACCTTGAAATTCACATTACTGTGAATTTTCAAAAGTGAAACTGTTTTACTATGGTAACGGGAGCCAGTAGGTGCTCTTCATTAGCCTGATTAAGTCCGTCAAAATCTGTGGAAAGACTGTAAAGAAATTCACTGGGCTTTGGGTCAGCAAAATGTAAAGTAAAGATGCAGTTCAGACTAAGTAATCCTACAAAGAGTAGCTCTTTTGCTGGGTTCATTACGAGTTGAAGACATCAGGTCCTCAACCTCTGACTGAGGTCAGAGACATTAAAAGAATATCGGGTATGCTTGAAAGCTACAGTGGGCAGAGTAGAGGCTGGAACAAAATCTTTTCCATATAGTATACAAAACCAGTTAGACCCCCTACTTGCTGGGTCTTGTTTCTGAAGTATCTTAGCAGCCTTATTTAGGATCTTCAAAACAGAGTTATGTTTTTAAGTATCATTCTTCCTGATGCGGAAATCAGAATTTTCTAGTCTGAATTCAAAACCATTATCCTCATGAATATAAAAATAAGATAAAAGAGAGAAAAATAAAAGCAAGTGTGGATATTTGAGTTATTTAGTAACCTTTATTCTAGTTATTTACTGAAAGATTTTACTTTCTTACCTTTCTCTTCCCCAAAAACCATTTCCATCATCAGGACTAGGAACAATGCCATCAAAATCAACTATGAGGGAAAGGTATGAATGAGTGCAGCAGAACCAAGTATTGTTCTAAGACAGCCTCTGTGGTTGACTGCAGTAGATTTGAGCTCACTGTAGCCAACACAAGCTGCCCTGCTGCAGGCCACTTGTAATCTGCAAGTAGGGTTTATTAGCTCGGATTGAGCCTGGCAGTAATGCAGTCACAGGGGACAGAGTGACTGCCTGAAGTCTATTGAGAAGATACATGCTAAATATCCTAAGTTTCAGGAAATACCTTGTATCTTAATAGCTCTGCATTAATGTGGTTGAGGAAATGGGTTCTTAATATGTCTGGCTCCAGCAGAATTGCACTTCAGTTTAACTGAGTAGGTGCTGGTTTTTACAGGAAGGTTTCCCTCCTTCCTAACTGGATTTAAAGTGGTCCTGAAATAGTCAAACAAGGCAGCCTCAAACAAAACAGGCCAAACATTTCAGATCATGCTTTTATGACTCTTTCTCACTTTTGCCTGTAGCCAGTGAGCCAGGAAAACAGGACCTTCTTTCAAACCACTAGGCCTGGGCTGATTTGACAGCAAAAGCGGAGTCAGCTTTTGTTTGTGGTCAAAGAGGCAATGCTAGGATAGCCAGTCAGCAGACCACCCGAATAATAGAACAGATTGCCCAGTTTCAGTTCAACCCTCCTTGGGGCCACAGCGCAATCTTGGGCTCAGAGGGCTGGCTGGTGCCAGTGCAGCACAGTACAGAGCCTGCTCATGTCCTTTGTTAGTTCCTATCCCCTTCCTGCAACACAGGACATGCGAAAAGCAAGCACAAAGACACACAGGTCTATCCAGGCTCATTATTTACCCTTCATGGGTCTCCCTAATCCGTGCAGTCCAAGCTGCAATCTAAATTGCCTGTCTGCATTCACAACTAGCACCAAGCACGGGAGTGGAGTGAGGCAGTAATGTTTTCCCCTGGCTCTGGTTTGGTGGCACAGATGGAACTGTGAGAGCCTGGAGAGACCCGAGCTGGCTCCCCACAGGAATCCCACCAATTGGTCTGTCTTGCGCTCTTCCTTTTTGGAAGGAAAACTACAGAGAGTCTGCCGAGTCTCAGAGCGACCAGCATGAGTCTGTCAAGATTATTCATTGCAGCTCTGCACCTCAACAAGAAATCCTGCTGCCCCTGCCAGCACAGAGAGAACACAGTGGTTTGGTTGGAAAACATCTTTGATGTCAACGAGTCCAATCATACCTGTCCACTACTAAACCATATCCCTGAGCAAACCACATCCCCGATCTGCATCCCAGAAAACCCACCACATGTAACCACTGGCTGAGCACCAGAGACCTGAATCAGGAGGTCAGCGTTTCGTAGGATACCCTACGTCAGACTCCATCTCTCTAAATCTTACTTCATAACTATACTGGCAACACTACTTCCTTTTTCCCCAGCCATTTCCTAACTCTGCTATTCAAAAGCAGCCAAGAGCAGGAATGAACCCCCACTGTGTTGCACCCACAACAACCGGTGCAGCGTGCACAACTTTGTGTGAGGCAGCAGTGTTATTCCTCCTGCTCCTGGATAACTGACTCTAAGGAGCTGGGCTTATGCACCTCAGCTGAACAGTGCTGACACACATGCTATTTCCATGCAGGAGGAGATGGGGTCTGAACTTTCACCAAGGCCTCTGGGATTACCTTTAGGTACCTGGAGATGTGCTTTTTAACTGCTATGCTTTTGAGCGGCAGGGTAAGCAAAATGTGGGCTGAGGAGCAGAACACCAGACTACCCTTTTCTTCTCACTTTACCTGCCCCTGTTATGCTGAAAGTAACGTACTGTGATGTTTTTCACAGGAATCTAATGAAAAATTCTTTTTTTCTTTCAGCTATGATGAATGTGTGGGGCCAGGAGCAACACAAATATATATACCCACAGATGATCCCCCCCCATATTCTCTTACGGACCCTTGTCAAAGAAATGAAGTATCTATAAACAGCCTGGAAGAGGAAGCAGCATCTGGGACCACAGGACAGGCTGCAAATTATGCAGTCGGGCTGCAGGACTTGCAGCAGCCCATTTCATCCATCTCTCTGTCATCTGTCACTCTGGAGGCTGCTCCCCGATACGAGACAGTGGTGTGTGAACAGAATATCCCTATGCCACGTGTTCCAGTGGAAGTACTGAAAAATTCTTCCACCGACTATCAGACCTTTCTAAATCAAATCATGTGAATAAAAGTTGCTCTTTCCTTCAATTCTTCTGAAGAACTCAGACCAACAAACACATTCAGAGGGAAGAATAAAACCTCTGAAAGTTTTACCTATTTTATATATTTAAACAGGGATGCAATGGGATTTTATTTTTTACAGTGAATTTTGAAAGCCTACGTAAACGTCCCACTTTGTGCTCCAAAGTGTTCCATGCCATCACACAGCATAAAAGAGCAACAGCGACAAGCAGCACACGTGACCTTTTTGAAGCATTTCAAAACACATTGAAGTCAGCCACTCTTAATGTAGATACATGTTATCCAGTCAAGCCTACTTGTTGATTTTATGATACTTTGCATGTTTTAGAGCAGAAGGAAAGAGAACAGCATTTTGTTGTCTTTGTAGGTGTCACTAATACATTTCATTCAGTGTCTTGGCAACAAAGCATTTTGACATAATTCTTTGTCTAAACTTGTATTTCAGGAGGCAGTACAGTGCCTGCAAAGCATGGCTATCGGTACCATACAAGAGCCAAAGAAAAAGGAAAACACTATTTTGATAGTCACATTTTTCCTTCGGAGAGCCTGGCCAGTACCAGGCTTTCCAAGCCATTGCAAAGCCCACTGTAAGTCTTCCTCACAAGAAGCCAGCAGTAACTGATAGAGAGGTGGCAGTGGATCCCCAAACAGCAATTGGCTTTACCCGCAGAAGCTGTCCCACAGCTCCGTGCAGGCCTGGGAGCTGCCTGCCCTTCACAGGACTGGACTTAGACAAGGAAAGGGCTGTGTCTGGAATCCCAGAAGATGCTCCATGCCAATTCCCACACATGACTGCATTTTCAGGCACTAACTGATCTCTTTGTTACGAAGGACCCTGACCTCTAGTAATTACATTTGTGTGATGTAAATAATAGCTGCTGGATTTGGCACGCCCTGTAACCAAGAACCTCAGTGCAGAAACCTCTTCTAGTAGACCTGATCCTTTTCACTGAAATGTTGCTACCCACAAGTGTATCCTTTATTTATAGGCTTGGACTTCTCACATATCTGTATGATAAATGCAGGTTGGAGGTGCTGGCTACCAGAAACAGCAGAGGTAAACTGCAGATGTTGAGTTTGGTCTTAGATGGTACACGGGCACTCTATTGCCTCATGAGGACTGAGCTACACCTTCAGCCATTACTAGTTAGCAGAGTTATCAGGGGCTTATCTCCACCAAATCTCTTATAGATAAAACATATATATATACACACTGATAAAATGGGCTTCAGTTTACTACCCCCACTGCAGGATATGTTGAAATGAGTGTAGTAAGTACATAACTGTGTTTAAAGTGAAGCATCATCCAAATTATTAAAACTGCACTTAGATTTTCTTTAAATACTAAATAATTTTCAACTGAAATCATCATTCAATACTCCAAAGATTGACACAATTATAATTAATACTTGGATGGGAAGTAATTATATGGTTCTCACTGCTGTATAAATTATACCATTACTGAGTCACATACACATGATAAGGTAAGTATGCATTTTGTGCCAAATAGATGAGAGTAAACACGTTTTGCTAAAATAACAAAATTCTTTCATAATACAGCAAGGTCTTCAATATTCTCAGTATTCTATTCCCAAAACAACAAAAATTCACAGTTTTGCATTGCATTGCAAAGCTGCCGGCAGGCATTGCCAGAATGTAGGCTGTATTTCACATGTATTTTTAACAGACAGAACTATTCCTCTGTAAAAAATACTTGTGTAAACAGTTTCGTGGTATGCAAAGTATCTTACAGTATGAGAAGCAAAACTCTACACTGCCTTTTAGGGGCCAGAAATGAAAACCACCACAGAAGTGTACTAATCAGATTTACTGGCAGAAAAAAAAAAAGAGCAAAGGAAAGCCCAAAGGCTTAATTATGCAGAATAGGACGTGCTTTCATAGCAGTGTCTTCTTGCAGCTCTTGGAGATCTACCTAGAACAGGGACCAGACCTTGCTCAGTAGAGGCTGCTGGGGCAAGAGGAGGAGGTGGAGGGAGAAATTGAACAAACAAATATTAGAAGGTGAATACAGTTTTTTTTTTCTGAAAGTGAGTCATTCTTTTACCTGTAACATGACAAACTTGAGTGTTCTTCTGAAGACAAGCACAGAGGGCTTTTCACACGTGGCAGGCAAGCCTCTGTTCTCTTACAGATGCTTACAGTTTCTGCACATTGTGGGAAAACCTTTCAGCCTGCTTGGCTTGTAACCTGACAGGGATTTCATGACCTTCCACTAACTTTCTATCCATGGTTTACAAAATTAACTGATTTGAAATAGGTCTCTGATGAAAATGGGATATTTCTATTTAATTCAAGACATAAATGCAGTAACAAGATTACAGAAAACCAATCAAAGTCTTTCAAAGTCTCGCACTTATTCATCCTTAGCTTTGCGATCTGGATTGTATGTAGCAGCACTACTTAGGAACAGTTGCCTACTCCCTCTTGTGGTATTCAGCTTTATAAAGTCAATTCATCTACTCACACTACAGAGTTCACAAGGAGGGACTCATCCATCGAAATAACCCAAACTTTACTGTCACATGGCTATGGAAGCCAACCAAAACACACGCTCCTATACTGCAGCATTTTTCTAAGCTATCACTAAATGCTCAGGTTATGTCATTCACCATAAACAATTATCTTTAAAATACAATCTGGAAATTAAAGGAGAGTATATTACCTTCAGTGATACTACAATCACTTGCAAGAGTGGTTTAGAATTTTCTACTCTTGTTAATAATTTTAATTGGGTGATATCCAACAAAATTGTGTGGGGAAGCTTATAAATCCAACGCGTGTGTCTCTACAATAGTAGAAAGAGAAGTTTATAGCTCTTAAAGCTGCTCTAACAAGCTTTCACTGCTACTGGAACAGTGCTGAAACTTCTTGTAATGATGCAATAAGAACATGTTTTCATTAAGATCCTATATAAATCTCAGCAAAGGTGACAGTGACTCCTGATGCACCTCTTAAGACGAACAGAGTTTATCCCAAACTCTCACATAATTTTAACGCCACTCCTAAAAGAAGCTTAACACAGGCCTGTCATATATTACATGATTAATATCAGAAAGAACAATGTTTAGACTTGTTGTTTCTCGCTCTGTGATAGCAATACTGTATTTCTGTAGTTATGTCTTTTGCTTCAATTTTTTAGTAAACTGATCTTTACAAAAAAACTTTTAGTAAAGAACATACCTGTACTCAATGTTGCTTCTGTGCTTTTTATTTCATTGCTATCACTTTGGTACTACCCACAGTCTTTAGTCTCCTGTTAACCAGGCAGCCACACAAACACTGTTTGCTAAGCAGTGCAGGGCCTCAGCCACTTACATCTGGATTTTACATTTGGGATAAGCAACTGTCAGAGCGATCTGGTCTCTCCAGCTCAGGAGGACAAGTCAGTGTGTGCCCAGACGGGATCAACCCAGCTCAGCAAGAGCAGGAAGGGAAGAATCTGCCACCGTGCTCCACCAAAAACCGTTACCCTTGAAATACTCCCAGACATTTCAAGGACTATCAGAAACCCTCACAGACACATTCATAGGTACCCATGAAAATGACTAAGGTCAGGAGACTGGAAAACGGCTTCACATCACCAAGGAAAAAGAGGAAACAACAGGAAATAACAGGCTAATCTTCCCAGAAATATTCCAAGGGGTAGCTTTTTAGCGCAACAATATCAGTAACAGCCCATTTCCTGAATGGGAACTGCAGCAAACCAATCTAACTGTTCATTGTATAGCCTGACAAATCATTACTGTCTACGTAAAATTATAACTACAGGTGTTTGTAAATGAAAATAATAATCATCATCACACAAAAGAGTATTTATCAATTGCTATGAGTTAGTTTGAAGGGATGCATCAAGTGGGATCCTGAGTGTTGCTGGATTTCAGAGCTTTGAGAGAGAAAACCGACCTATTAAAATTATCAACTTACACTGAAGTAGGTGAAGAAGAGCGTGTACGAGAGCAGGACTGGAACATCAAGAGACAGAGAAAGTACAAGTTACAATTCCTGGACCTGAGAAAGAGAGGCTCAAATTCACAAACGCACGACACAGAGTAACCTGTTGGACTGAAGGAGAACATCTGGGAACTAGATTGAGACAAACATGGACTAACGATGAGCCAGTAATGTCATAATGCTAGGAAAAAAAAGAAAACCCAACAACAGCCTGGGAATATAAACTGCACTATTATTCTTAAAACATTCAAAATAGCTCTCCACTCACTACTGCTGTTAGGGAACAAGTCCAGGCTGAAGGTCTACAAGCCAAGGGGGCTGATAAACCCGACTACCTAAAGGAAAGGTACAAGAGAGTTAAAAGGCCTTGTTATTATTTTTCTTGGGTTTGCATGACACGGAATAGATGATGTTCTCCATTGCCATAATACAGAAATAAGATATTAGAACTGAGAGGAATTGGAGAATTAGTATTTTATAAATTGTAGCGAAAGATTCCACGTCTTGGTGGGAACAGAAAGGCCGACTTTCAGTCCCCTCTGTTTACTGAATTTTCCATGTCCTCTCTTTATCACTGCCTGACATTGCTTCATAGCCTGGAATCTGGCAGTTGTACTTCTGTCACTTAATATTAGCAGCTTCCCAGACCCGAGATGTTGTGCCTAAGCCCTCTGGGAAAAGAAGTTTCTCTTAACCCAGACCATGTTAGGGCCCACTGAGAACTACACCATTTCTAACACCACAATTGTATCCTCCGGTTCTTTACTCCACTGAAGTGATGTGCTACTGGTGAAGTGGAAGCTGTAGACATATCAGAAATAAAATGCATGGTTTTCTGAATCCCCAACAGTATCTCATGCATTAAAATTTCTGCTCAGCTAAGTTGAAGTGTTAAAGAACCTAGAAGTATCCATGATGATCCATTCACATTTTGTGTGCAATGCCACAATTCTTATTTGTTCTCCTGCATCTCCCATCAATATTGTTTCAAAAGCCCTCCTCGGTCTGAATGAGCCCAACTGCAACGAAATTTCAAGAGCCAGGTACACAGCCTGATGCAAATAAGCAGGGATGGGCCACTGCACGTCTTTTGAACTGTGATTTTCAAAATAAAATAGTTTTTGAAAATCATTTTGATAGGTTTTGTCTCCTCTTACACTCCAAATGAACCCAGGATATTCACAATGCAGAGACTTTTTTTAATTTAAATTCAAGTGACAATGAAGCAGTGAAGAAACCCTGTAAAATTAATATTTTGGTGCAGCTTTCCTCCTAGAAGGATTTTATATTTCTGCATAAGATTGAAATCAGCATTAAACGGAATTAATACACCCAAAAAATAGCAAAACTTCTTTGCAAAACATTTCAAACTCTCCTTGAAGAAGAAAGCACTAGAAAGGAGACCTTGTAACTCAGGGAAATGCAATTGCAGTTCTGGCATCTAGGTCATGGGCCAGGGCTCTGCCCTGCTGGCAGTGATGAGATTGTTACCGCATACACCCCAGGCAAGTGATTCAGCTTCCCTTTTAGAAAACAGGCTTTTAAAGTATTAGGACCTCCAAAACACAGAATGTAAATCCCATCCTTAGAGGCTGTACTAGGAATCTAATTCTGAGATTAAGAACACAGTGACAGATGAGACAACTCAGAGTTTACTACACTATGCAAATGTGCTTTACTGAAAAGTGAAACACTGCAAAGAACCAACAAGGCAAAATTCCCTGTGTCATTCTACAAAAATCATAGAATCATAGAATAACCAGGTTGGAAGAGACCCACCAGATCATTGAGTCCAACCATTCCCATCAATCACTAAACCATGTCCCTCAGCATCTCATCCACTCGTCCCTTAAACACCTCCAGGGAAGGTGAATCAACCCCCTCCCTGGGCAGCCTCTGACAGTGCCCAATGACCCTTTCTGTGAAAAATGTTTCCTTATGGCTCAGTAATGCCTTTTGGAGAAACTGTACTACCTTGGTTCTCAGTCAACACATCTCTAAAATGCCTCAAAGTGCTGCTGCAAACGTTACCTTATGATTGATTCCTTCAGCCCCTCAGAATATCTAATTATTTGACAGACTCTTCTATCATTTCAACAAACAGAAACTGTGTGTTTACATTGTTTAGTTGTGGCATAAAGGTGTGAATCTTCACTCACACCAGAAAAGCCGATTTTCTGTATGTTAGGTTTTTTTGGCTACAGAATCATAGAATCACCAGATTGGAAAAGACCCACCAGATCATCAAGTCCAACCATTCCCATCAATCACTAAACCATGTCCCTCAGCACCTTGTTCACCCGTCCCTTCTATGTATCCTCTTGGCCTCATTCTGTATATGAAGTGATGTGTATGCATGTAATGATGTGCTTGAGAATATTAAAATATTATTTCCACTTTCTATTTCAGGAATTTCTAATGTTTAGCACTTGTACAAATGTTGGTGATGGCACCTTACATTTAGCCATAGTACTAGTATTATTACCTTTAATCCTGACAGACTTGAAGTCTTACGTTCGACTGAAAAATCTACACTTACAATAATTACAATCTACCACCTCCCTGGGCAGCCTCTGCCAGTGCCCAATGACCCTTTCTGTGAATTTTTTTTTTCCTAATGTCTAGCCTGAACCTCCACTGGCGGAGCTTGAGGCCATTCCCTCTCGTCCTGTCCCCTGTCACTTGGGAGAAGAGCTCAGCTCCCTCCTCTCCACAACCTCCTTTCAGGTAGTTGTAGAGAGCAATGAAGTCTCCTTTCAGCCTCCTCTTCTCCAGGCTACAACAAAATGCAGCTGTTCTATATATTAGCAAGAACAGCAAAGGTTAAAGAACCCAATCCTGCCCCTGCCATGGGAGCTGGCGTGGTGAATAGTGAAATCCAGCCCTCTCATCTGGGTCAATAAAGCTCTGCATATGGCGAGGAGAGGGCTGAGCTGCCTCCAGGCACCCTACTAAGAGCACAGCCAAGCTTGTCCGTATAGACACACACTCACGTATGGTGGGGGAGGAAACTCAGACATAACAGCAGATGGTCAGATGGCCTCATTTCAACATGTGGTGGGGGAACGGGGATTTGTCCCCCCTTTCCCTCTTGGCTACATCAGCAGCTCAGAGTTAGACTCATAGAATCACTAGGTTGGAAAAGACTCACTGGATCGTCTTTGAGGCCCTCGCCCTAGTGCTGAGGCGGCGCGTCCTGCCTCACTCGGGCCCTCGCGCGCCGCCACGCCCCCCGTCGGGCGCGTGGCGGCGCGCGTGGCCCCGAGGGAGGCGGGAGGCGCGTGGCGAGACGGTCACGTGCCCTCAGGCGCTTCCCGCCCCGCCGTTTCGCTTTCGTTTTCCCTCGCGCCGCCATGGAGGAGGCGGTCGAGGCGGAGCTGGTGCGGGACTACGAGCGGTATTACCGGCGCCGGGCGGCGGAGGGGAGGCTGGCGCCTTGCGAGGAGGCGGCGCTGAAGGCGAGGGCGCGGTGGGAGCTGCGGCGGAGGGGAGGCCAAGGAGGCTCGCTGGGGTTGCGGGGCCCCGTCCGGCCCGGGCTGCTCGGAGCGCTGCGGCGGCTTGAGCTGCTCTGCGTCAACCTCCTCCTCCAGCCCTGGCGCCCCGAGATCAAATCCGTGAAGGTAGGGGGCTGAGGGAGCTGGGGTTGTTCAGCCTGGAGAGGAGAAGGCTCTGAGGAGACCTTAGAGCAGCTTCCAGCACTGAAAGGGGCTCCTGGAAAGCTGGGGAGGGGCTCTTGGCCAGGGAGAGGATGAGGGGGAACGGTTTCCCCTCTTTCAGCTGAGATTTAGAGATCTTAGCAAGAAATGTTCTTCTGTGAGGGTGTTGAAGCCCTGACCCATGTTTCCCAGAGCAGTAGTGGCTGCCCCATCCCTGGAAGCGTTCAAAACCAGCTTGGATGGGGCTTGGAGCCCCTGATCCTGTGCGAGGTGTCCCTGCCCGTGGCAGGGGTGGAATTGGATGAGCTTTGAGGTCCCTTCCACCCGCTTTAAAATTTCTGTGATCCTGTCTTATTCTTGTTTTTATTGTATGCTGCTTCTGAAGGTGTAATAATGAGTTGAGAGGCTTTAAGGTCCATTCCAACCCAAGCCAGTCCATGATTCTGTGATAAGAAGGTACACTGAAGGACTTGGACTCTCATTTATCTGAGTTTTAACTTTAACTTGCCTCTGAGGAGGGATAACTTTTTACATTACTTATCAGTTTTTCTAACAGTTTGATGCCAGTGCCTCCATGGCTGCTTTTTTTCACCACCTTTCCCAGCTCTGGTGACCGCAGCTGGGGAAGCAGGTAGGAGAACCCCCTTCCTAAGGGGAAACGCTGCTGCTATTTGCTGCAAGGCGGTCAAGATTACCCCTCTTCCCAAGCACACTGCAGATCTCATTGCTCAGAAGAGACAGCAATCTTCAACATGCATATTTAAACAAAATCCCTCAAGTATATAAAATGCAGACCTGTTGTCGTCCTACAGCTGCACATGCTGGTGAGGGAAAGCCACTTTCCTTCTTCCTGCCCATAGATCTTACCTGTAGATTCATGTTCTCCGCATTCATCTCCCTAGAACAGGGCAAAGCATAAGATATTCGGGTCTACAATTAGCAAGTTCTCATGCTTGGGGTAGCTCCAAAACCAAGCTGGATAATTTCTGAAGTTGTTACAAGCAGCAGTGTTTTATTCACGCTGTGTTTTGCAGACAGCGTGTGCAAAGAGAGCGTGTTTTGGCAATATTTCTGTTAGAAGCGCCTGCCTTCAAAAGGTGCTTTCAAAGAAATAGCAACTTCATTTAGAGGTAGTGGAATTACAGCAGGGGTCTGAACTGCAGAGAAAGAAAATGTTAGTCTTGTCATTGATCAGGAAATCTGATTAACAGCAACTGCATCATGTCTCTTTTCTTTAGGAAAAGATTAGACTTAAGTGATTTATTCCATGAATCTGTGTTTAAAAACCTTCTGTTCTTCAGCAGAGCACAAAAGACATTGCTGAGCTTCTCTAGTTTGATTAAAATTATTTTCTTATTCTTTTCTTTTTTAATAAGTATGCTGCTAGCCAGTATCTCAGCAGGTTTAAATTGGCACAGCTCTAATGCTTGAGAGGCTGACAAAATAAAGCTGTTAAAGCCTCGCTCACCTCAATTCAAAATTCAGGCTTTTAGGAACATAGTTTTTTAAAAGACTTAAATAATTTTTTAAGTACTTCTGATTTTTAGGAAGTCTTTCACTCTTCTCTCCACCTCATCCCCCATCTGTTTTTCCACGTTGCTTTCTGTTTCAGACGTTCACCGGTAACTTCGTCTACTATATCCAGTCTGTGCTCCCAGATGACATTGTAAAAACTGTGCTGGAGAAAATAGGTTATGTTGCAACAACAGCAACAGAGTTTTCACTTGTCAAAAAAAGAAACTATGAGGAGACAAAGCAGACTGCATTTGAAATATTCCTGGCAAGAATTGAGTGCGAAACCATCCTCCAAATGACAGATGAAGAAAACCACGGCAGTTTGGAGAAGGCCGTACAGAAGAAAGCGCAAATGCACCAGCATTATGGAGATAAGGACGAAGAGGATCTGACAGCCCAGAGAGAAGACGCTGGGAATCTAGAAAATGAAGAAAACTGTGAGACATCCTTGTGCCTTGCTACTCAACAGAAGTGCTCAACTAACAGTGATACGTCCTTTGAAGCTGCTGGGAACTGGAAGATCAAAGATGACATCCCTCAGTTAGAAGCTGCTCAATCCTCTAACAGGCTTGGGGAACACCAAAGCCAAGTCATTAACACCGTACGTTTTCCAGGCAAATGCTCAGACAGCGACGACTTCTTGATCAAATATAGTGACATTGTCATAAGACAAACACCTATTTTCAGTGAGAATCTATCTCCAAAAGCTTTTGAAAAAAAGCTGAGCGCCGATCTCAGTGAAGAGTGTGCTTTGGCAGTCACTGCGGAGTCAACTGCAAATGAGATCAGGCCGGTACCGCTCTCACCAGGAGCGAGCGGCCCTCCAGCCTTCGCACTATTTGCTGACAGCTCTAGTGACAGCAAAACCACTTTGGAGTACAAAGCTCAAAAAGTCCCTGAAGAATCAATTGAAGCAGAAATTAACGATGCCATAAACTGCATAGACCCAGATCCTGCAGATGAACCCAGTGAGCTGAAGTCTCTGCCCTACAAGGACGTTCCATCTGTCCAAAACTGCAGTGTCCCTAGGGAAGAGGAGGTTTGTGAGCTGTCTTTAGCTTTCACAGAACTCCAGATCAAGGACACTGAGGAAGACCTGAGGTATCCAGTAGAGGAAACCGGCCAGCCTGAGTCAGTACCATATGCAAGTACACATGACAGGAATGTAGGAGAATTTAATCATTCCAAAATAAAACAGACATATCTGACTAATGCTCAAATGCAGAACAGAGTAGCTGCACATACTGAGCCATCTTCAGATCTGTGCTGCGCTGCTGGGAACACGGGGGATCCCACTCCTCATTCTGACAGCGAGAGACTGTTAGTGGACACCCCTAACCCACACGCAGCTTCTGAGGGCTTCAGGCACATCAGAGAGCCGCCCAACCTCACCTACGTCCCACCACAGAGCATCAATGTTCACTCCACACACCTAAAAAGGACCAGCACGCGGCGCAGAAGGAAACTCTTGCATCCTGAACAAGACTCTTCTGAATCCAGTGAAGTAAAGGTGGAGAACTATAACTCAAATGATATCCAGGAGCCTTATGTCATTGTTGACAAAACCCAGCAAGGGTCATTGCTGTGCCATCACAGCTGATTCTACCCATTTATTTGTAATGTGCCTGCATATTTCTCCTCTCACTTGTGGCCTTTCAAGGAGATGATTAGGTCAGAACAGTTTCAAATAAAACCAAAACCACCACCAGTTTTGGACACTGAAAAAGAGTAGTTGAGCAAATTCTTAAATGGCCCCTTCTCATCTGGAACCTTTGGCACTGAAAAATGAATGGTCACCATTTCAAAGTATTTGCAGCTTCCATAAATCTAAATCCATTTGATTCACCAGTTAGATTCGTTCTGGCTGTATATAGTACCACACAGGTTTCTTCAGTTAGGCTACTAATACTTCTCCCTTCCCTTTTTGCTTCTACTACTTCTTCTTTCTGCGTACTTAAACTTCTCCCCCTGCTTCCTCCTTCCCCTTTATTTTTTACTTTACAGACCTACTTCTGGAGTTTTCTTTAAGTACAACATGCTGCACAGTGACAGAAACAGGTACATGGTTCTGCACTGGCAGAAGCCGTGCTCTGAGCTAACCTTGCTTCTGTTTTCAGTTGAAACTAAGTTTAGACAGTTTGATAACATTCCTTTAGGTTTTAAGAAGGAAACGGCCGTGTGATTAACAGTTTAGATCTTATAGATGCAATAACCCATATTACAGGTTTTATGCCTGTCTCCAGTTACCAAAATTGTTTTGTGGCTACAGCCACAAATTTCAAAGCACTAAGCGTCATAATTGTTCACTGCTACCAGAAGAGGGAGATCGGCTGCTGCTGCTGCCATTCCCCTTGCCCATGTTTCTGCCACTTCATCACACTGAAATGAAGGGGGTAAACTGCCATTCTTTGCCATTTTAGTGGCAGGCAAAAAGACCAGAGAAGGGTCCTGGAGAGCATCAGAGCCAGGATAAGGGGTATCCTGGAGGTGGGAGTGCTGAGAAGGAAAGGGAGTAGGGTTGTTAAAACAGATGTAATCTGGAGCAATGAAAAACTCTCATACACAATGTCTGATTAAATGCAGAAAAGCATACAGGCACTGGTACTGTATTCCAGCACAATCTTCAGTGCTTCTCTATACACTTATTACCTGGACAGACAGTTTAATGCTCCTTCAAGTAACTTTTCCGATATCACTTCAGTACTAAATGTTTTAGTGTTTCATGTATATTTAAAATATCAAATGAGATTAATTTAGTATAAGTTGTTTATAACTGAATGGCAGGAGGGGGTGAAAGTCAAAAGAGGAGCAGATGGATTACACTGGAAGAAACTCCGGAGCTACAATGTAAAGATCTGTGTTCTAAACAACTAATTGTTGAAGTCCTGTCAACACTGGATTCTAGCAGTGTAGGAGGCACAGAACTGTGACAAAGCCAACACCAAGTGACTGAACTGCCTGCAGCTGTGGGTGGGGCTGCAAGAAACAGACACTGTGAACATGCACACACTGAATATTCCTGTACTGGGTCTGACTGCGATGCAGGCAGTTTTCTTAACAGCAGCCCCTGGGGGTGGTGCATTTGGGATCTGTGGCTAAACTAGATGGTAAATCACCAGAGTTTTGGCTGTCACTCAGCTGTGAGGGCACAGCATCACAGATTTCTCTTTCCCTGTCCTCCCCTATGAGAAACTGGAAGACAGTAACTGGGACAGGTGACCTGAACTGGCCAAAGGACACCAAGTTGCTAACTACATCATAGTTCCACCAAGTCACAGAAACACTGGCAGAGACAGTAATGATACTATAATTAACATATTTTTTCTTTCTGAACAGTGCCCATCAAATAAACAGTTAAACTGCATGAAATCTATTAAATATAAAATGTTCTGAGAGTCTGCTGTTTGTTAAAGTTTGAGTAGCTGCACTGAGGAAGAATTTTGTCTTTGTGGCAGATTAGCCAGGACCAGTAAGTGTTCTTTCTGCCTTTGCAGGAAGAGCTATAATGCACTTAAAGTCATTTGGATGTTTTCATCTGGGTTTCTTACACACCTTTAACTTCTCTTCCTGTACAGATGTTGAGGTTTTGAGGTCTTGTACTAGAAACTGCCTTTGTATTTGCAAATTTCAGGGGCCTTGAGAGAACTGCTTTACAGTTTGATGCTTCTGAAGAGCCAAGATTTGAAAACCATCTGAAATAAAAGATAACTCATATTTAATAGGCCTTAGGCAACAGACCTTTGTACAACTGCTTCCATATAAGTAAGGCAGAACTGGGTTTAAAAACCTCATTGTAAACACAGTCGTACCTGAGAAGGACAAAGGAGACCATAAGCTTTCTGACCCCACCTGCCAGTGCCCTGTGCACTGCACCTCTCCTTGGCTAATTAACTTAAGTAAGAGCAACCACTCAAGCAGCACTGCTAGCCCTCCAAGGAAGGTGATGCGTGTTTGTAATCTGTGCCTATCCTCTAGTGAGTAGTCAGCTTTAATTGTGCTACAGCTGGTCCTGATTGTCTGTGAATTGAATAGGGAGTTACTGACTGATTGGATGTTTTTCCATCATAGAGACATAAGGCCAATTCTGTTCCCAGATTTATATGCTGCACACAGACACTTTGAATGGCTCAGCTCTCCCCAGCCTTGGATTAGAGAAATTCTCTCTTGATCAGCGCAGACAGAGCTCAGGCAGCAGTCCTGGTAGCTGGGCAATATTCACCCGCACGACCTTTCCCCGCTGGGTCTCTTTAACATTCTTATCACACACTCTCCCTCACCCTATCTGGGGCTGAGATGCTCAAGAAACGTTGCTCGGGTTTTTTGCTGCTTTTAAATCCAAGATGAAACCCAAATCAAAATGTGAAGACACAAACAAATGACAAAACCAAAACCACAAATAGGAAGCATGCAGATTAAATGAGGAGGACAATTTGCTTCAGAATTATAAATGACAGCCTTAAAAAAACAAGTCCCTGAGACAGACAAAGCATATTTGAGAGGGCCTGGCAAAGGTCTGCACAGCACTGATGAAGATGCCAGTCTCTACTGTTCAGCACCAACTCCACACAAAAAGACAATTTCTAAAACAACACTTTATCATTTTTTTCCTCCCTTGTTCCTAAACGCTGGGAGGATGCCCCAGCTGCCACAAATAAAGGTCTCACTCCCTGGAAATGGGCACAGTTCTCCGCGATAGCCAGTGAAATCCCAGAAGGCTCATTTGACAGCATTACATAGTTTCACAGACATAAAAAGAACAAAAAGTGTATTAGAATAATGCTGATTGCCCTTTCTTCCCCCTTCCCTTATCAACTGTGAGATTTCAAGAAACAAAAGCAAATTCTAGGCTTAAAAGCAGCTATTTTTATGTACACATCTACAGCAGACTACAAACATTTTACATTTATGACACATGAGAAGTGGCCTATTTGGCTTTGTTCCCAGTTTCCAGTAAATACCTCAAATTTTCTATATGAAAGAAAAATTTCTGTATATGCAGAAACATTAACAGCAAAAAATAAAAGCTCCCTGTAACCACCGTATCCGTATTTTTAATAAATAAATTATATAAATTATTCCTTTATAGTTCATTGTAACTACGAGTATCAACAACCCACACCCAAACTATTGTTCTGATATAATGAAGGAAAAAAAAAATCTGCCCAAAAAGCAAACATTGCTTCCAAAAGCTGAAAGAGAACAGTCATTCTTTGTGCTGATAAATTCTCTGTAGAAAACAATTCAGTGCCCTTTACTGCACTGTGTGCAAAACATACAGCTTTGCCTTCTACAACCCATGATGAAATTAGAATTAAGAAAAAACAGCAGAGGACTGAAGTTGACATTTATAGAGCTATTCCCCGAGAAACAGTTCTTTTGGTCCCTTACAGAAGAAAAAACTTCGAAAGTTTAACAGCAAGTTTCAGGAGTGACTCCTGTCCCCCTACAAATCAGCTTCACTAAGGAATATAATTACTTAACACAAAATCTTATTTTCAAATCAGAATTCTAAAGCTTTACAACAGAGCAACAGAACTGAGTTCACAAGCTTTACTATGCGCCCCAAATTAAACAGAAATTAAACAGTGCAGGCAGAACTGCTGCATTAAAAGGATTATCTTAAAGACAACATTCAAGAGGGTAGAGCAGAAATCACGAGCAACTCCAACAACCAGCTAACAAGTGCAAGAATGAAACCCCCACTATGTTCCTCCACTCTCCAAGTACCTGTAAATCACAATAAATTAGATATAAACACAAAAATTCTGTCTCCATTAAAAAAAAGTAGAATCAAAGAAGCAAGAACAATTAAGAAATAAATTAATTATATTTTTTATAACCATGGGAAAGGAACAACAAGTACTGTTCAGTGCACTCTGGCCAGTGATTTCATGAGCACTGGAGACAAATAAGCCCTTTTCAAAACCTGGCTTAAAATAAAGCCTCAGAGCCAGTCTGCAATCACTTATGGAAACTGTTTTTTACTTTCCACTGAATTCAGTGGGACTCTGCAGAGTTTTCTTCAGAACTGCAGCATATTGTGATTTCATTTAACACGGAATAAACTTACTGAATTCAATGAAACTGCACCAGTGCAGGTAGGGGTTGAGTGAGATGCCCCTACTTCAACCTGCTAAGATCTGTTGAACAAAGCTACTTTTACAGAATGCCCTTCCCTTTACTCCTCTTACAACAGAAGAGGGCATCCTACCTCTTGCATGGAATTATTTTTTTCAGATAACAGAAACAGAGCTGTCTTGGGGAACAAAATAAGAAAACAAGGTTACTTATAGTGAGCAGCAGTGAGGTGACACAGTAAAGCTGATGGAGAACCTAGAAAGGGAATTGGCTTATACTGTTTACAAGTTGCTTCTAAGCATTCTATAGCAGTAAGTTCCCAACAACTAAAAATACTCAAAAAATGCCCCCAAATCAGACTTTATAAATGTGATTTTTTTTAAATACAACAATCACGGACTTCTATAAATGGTGTTGCATATTATACGGGTTTAGTATTTGGTCCCGGTTTTCTTCATACTTCTCTATCATTTTCTGCATGTCGTGGTCAGCTCCAATAACCTTAGGAAAAAGAACACGAGCATTAGAAACGATCAAAACCATAAAACATGGTTGCTTTTGAGCAGAACAGGACAGGACTATGACTGCAGCCAAAGCAATGCTCTCCTGGAGATCTGCCCGACCAGCTCTCTGCTCAGAATTTGGCTTTGGTTGTGAAGCTGCACGTCTGACCCTGCAGTTGCAGTGAGCAGACCCCAGATTCCACCAACACACAGGAGACCAGACTGTTATGCTATACGCTACAGATAGCTGTAAACATTCTTCTGAGGTTTCCCTTCTCCAAAAGTTATTAGAAAAGCAGATTTATTTACTTTTACCACTAAATAACACTCTCAATGTTTAAACAGTACAATCTCCCATATGCTTAATTGGTTATAAGCAAAACAATACTCACAAGCACGGGGCAGGAAACTTTAAACAGTGTGTGTTTAATGAGCCACTCTTCGTAGAGCTGATGAATAGCTTCTAAATACTCCTAAAAAAGAGGCATTCAAGTAACACACATGCCCAGGGATGAAACACAGTTTGCAATTGTTATATATTTGGTAAGTTGACAGGCTGAGAGAGTTGGGGTCGTTGAGCCTGGACAAGAGAAGGTTCCAAGGAGACCTTAGAGCCGCTTCCAGGACTGGAAGAGGCTTCAGGAAAGCTGGGGAGGGACTTTTTAGGAGAGCATGTAGTGATAGGATGAGCAGGAATGGCTATAAACTGGAAGGGGAAAGAATTATATTAGACATTAGGAAGAAATTCTTCATGATGAGGGTGGGGAAGCTCTGGCTCAGGTTGCCCAGAGCAGCGGTTGCTGCCCCATCCCTGGAGGTGTTCAAGGCCAGGTTGGATGGGACTTGGAGCCCCTAATCCAGTGGGAGGTGTCCCTGCCCATGGCAGGAGGGAAGTGGAACTGGATGGGCTTTAAGGTCTCTTCCAACCCAAACCATTCTATGATTCTGTGTAGTTAAGAACTACATAAAAAACCAGCACCAGATATTTCCACTAACAGAAACTGAAAGCATCAGGTTTCTCAGGAAAATTAATTCACAGTACAAGGTTTTTCTTCATGAAAAGCCTCAAAGACACTGAGCTTACAGGACCAGAAAGCACTCAGCTCCTTTTAGGATAAAGAACCAAGTTTCCCTCCCATAGGTGTGATCTGGCCCAAGACTTCACAGAGAAAAATACAACAATGAGAAGTAGGGACAAATGGGGTAAGTGCAAAGATCACATATTGAAGGCACGTCCTGTGTCACAACATTTCCCCAAAATTCCCTGTTGACTTTCCCCTAACTCTGACTCGATTCCCTCTAAGCATTCTGTCATCAACTACTGGGTTTTTCATGGAGACTACTTAACATTTTTCATCGCTGCCCTCCCCCTCTCTGTAGAGCTGCGATGTTACACAACGACCCTTCAAATCCAGCGGAGTGAAGACTTTTTCTCCAAGGCAAAAGTCCACATGGCCCAAAATTCATCTCTTTGCATATATCTCCAACTGACAGTTGTTTCTACTGAACCACCCAACAGTAAAGACACCTTTGAGGTACCCACAATGCCTTCTGTAACTACATTTATTTCTGGTTGGGCTTTCTTTATGAGAAAAGCCGTTTAATGAAGGGCCACTCTGTAAACTGTGACACAGAAAGTGATCATTCCATTGCCACGGTTTATTTTTAAGCAGATTCCCATGCTGACAAATTTGAAGAAGAAGCTGCTTGTTCAAGACACAAGCAAAGATATAAACGTCCTGGTAATGGCAGAAAGCAGAAAGTGCTCATGTAAATCTCCAGCACCTGCGCGCACAGGTATTTGTGCTTCAACTGGGTGCCTTTGTGCAGTTTAACGATACAAAAGCAATTGCTTTTTTACATCCTAAACATTAACAGTTGATGAATACTCCACCTAAGCAATCAGCTCTAGTACCCTGATTACTAAAACATGACACTTGAGAAAGTCAGTGCACATGATAAATCATTTATATGAAATAAATCAAAATTAATTACTGAAGTTTCAGTTTGCAATTGAAACAGCTGCACCACATTCTGGCAATACACTCAGGACAGGATTTGAGTATTTAGATTGGAATCGTTATGGTTTCTAAGTTCCTTGTAATGACGTGTATTAAAAGAATTCCTTACCAGAGGAATGATCTTTTCCTCTTCTCTGCATCTTCTCTTTAACCGTTCATAACAAACTTCAGGAGAAGTCTGCAGATAAACTGCCAAAACAAAAAGTAGATTAGTTACATTCAAGTATCAGCTTTAAAAACAAAGAAGAAACTTATTTCACCAACTGTAGAAGGAAAAAATCCTGGCTTGAGTCCCACCACTGAACCTCTCCTGCGGTGTTACTGTTAAATCAACCCATGAACCACCCAGGACTTTGTGCTGTCCAATGCTACACACGGCAACCACTTATCACATTGAATAACGTGATTATTTATGACCCAAAATAAAAAGAAAAATATTTTTCTTCCCAGCAAGGAAACCCACACACAACACACCCCTCCAGATCCCATCAGAATTTTACCTATCAAATCAACCGAAACGTCAGCGTTGTTTTGGATCCAGTCAAACCATTCCGTTAGGACAACATAATCCACTTCTGGCATTTTTCCACTGAATGAACATAAAAGCCGTCACTCACTGAACAGCAAGCACAGATCAATTCTAAACTCATGGGGTTTTCACCTGACTAGAATCATTCCCAATTTACTCCAGCGTATGTGAATTGAAAACAACACCAATATTACACCCACCCAAATTCAAGGCCTCATAAAGCATCCCTGATACAATAGAGAGATCTGATCTTTTTCTTTAGGTAAAAAAAGTACTTAATAACACAAAGTTTCTATTATAAACAGCAACAAATATTATTTTTCCCACTACAGTTGAGAAATACTTACTTGGTGTCTAGAAAGAAATCCAATGCCACGTTGTCATTTATACAGTAACAGTGTATTTATACAGCATTAGTGTCAATCCTATTTATTGCTCAAGTTCTTTAAATCAGGATCATTTCAAGCATCTCTGAGCTACCACAATGTACATCACCAAAAAGGCCTGATTTACTGAGCAGCACTGACAATTCATTACCTAAGCCACAGTAAAGAGCAGTGCAAAAATAAAGACACCACGTAAATAACATTCACTCTCGCTGTACGAAATATTTGTGGAAAGAGGACTGAAACATTCAACACGCTTCATTCAAACTGTACTCAGAAAGCACAGACAATAATGGAGACAACTGCCCCAAAGTTATCTCAGTAAAAATAATAAAACATCAAACTACTCATGTAAAAGGGAGTTGGTAGATGTCATATTAATAACCATATATTATGGTTTTACTAATACTGGAAGTGTCATTAATTTCCATATACCTAAACAGTCACATATTACTAGTTTTACGCTATTCTGTCCTCAAAACTAGCTATAGTAACACAAAACTCCACACACTTTCCTAAATGCTTCTGCCACAGAAATCAAAGAAAGTGATGGGGTTCAGGAGCTCCTGTCTGCTCCAGCTAAATAATTAAACCAGTTGCAACTCTTTAAACGCTGATGAAGGAAAAGCTTCCACAGATTTCTCAACCATTCCCCTGACAATGTGCTTTGATCCCTGGCAAAACTGAATAAATATAACCCAGAAAGACATTTCCATTTAACTACACCCAGTACTGGCTACCATCTCTCCTCTTTATCTGCCATCCAGCTGAGTATCTTGCCTCTCAAAGCACCCAAGAAACAGGATAACACTATTCACTCCTATTCTTCTAATCTATCAATAAGTGTATGTGCCATAAAAGGCACTAAGAGGCGTCTCCATCTCCAAAGTTTGCTGCCATCTGACTCTACCAAGTAAAGCTGAACATGAATGGAATGAGCTTTACATCATAAATAACTTAAGAGTTCAGATGGGAGCTGCTCATGCTAACCCTGTATGGCACCATGCATACTCAGGCGCACACTTTAAGATTCTTGAACAGTTTTAAACCTAACATGAGTGTGTCTTTCAGAGCTAAACTCGATGTGCAATCATGGTAAGAATCTGGACATGCACACATAGCTGTGTGTGCTGGAGAAGCTCACAGCAATTGCTCACAATTTAAGCCTCTTCCATCATTGTTGTAAATCTGACTCTATTCCTCTCTCTGGAAAACAGCCTGCAAAGCCAAAACACAAATACTGAGTGACACTGGATCAAAGAAGAGCTGGTATTCCTGATATTCCCACAGCTCTTCAACCCTTGCTTATAAACTAACCATTCTCCTAAAGGAGACAAGCTTGCGTAGATCAGAGATAACAAGGGATTCTCCGATGTCTTTGAGACTGGGACATTAAACAAGACCTTCTCTTACAGAAAAGGAAGCAGAAAGGAACCTCTGCTCTGTGCAGCACACTCACCCCACTCACTCTGAGACTTGTTTGGAATAAAGAAGTTCCATTTCATTTTTGCATACTTCTAATGGGAAAAACAAATGACAACATTTATTAGCTCATAATTTGTACCAAACCATCAATCCAAAGGCTGATGCAACATGTGTAACCTCCTCCTAGCCTGACACGACACATCCCCTTTCAACGTGTCCCTTCAGTGGAATTCCCTGTCACGTTACAACACCAAGTTCTGCACTTAAGAAGAGTCATTCACTCAAGTCTCCCCGCCCCCCTCGATAAATACATCACTTCAGACTGACGAGAATGACGTTGTTTGGGGAACACAGGGACTGTTACAGAGCACAATTACCACATCACGTGTTGTTGGTCACTGACTCTATATTTTTGTCCAAAGCTTTCATTATTCTTTCTTTCATTTGCTTTTTCTCAAGTTAATTAGTTAAATTTAGTTTCTGAAATACTGAGGCAGGTGAACAAACCCGCAGTTACCAAGATGATTTTCCTGCCCCGTACTACAGGCTCTCTGCACTATGACACTCCCTCCTCAGGTGGGATTCCATGTGCTTTTAGACTCTGAAATGCACTTTGTTCCTATTGCTGTTGTGGTCACTGCTTTTTCCATACACCCATTATCATCCAGTCTTCTCTTTCCTCTAAGCAGAAGTATTCGGTTTTGAGACAAGTCTAGATGATCCCTAAAGAACTCTGACACATATGGACAGGGCAGGGATCAAACCACATGGAGTAAAGCTATGGAACTACTTCCCACGTGTGTCCTGGAAACTAAAGGGTCACAGAGGCTCAGGACCCAACAGTTTCATGGCAAAGAAATTCCCTGTGGGTCACTCAGCTCAGAGAAACCACTGCTAAAGGAGGAAAAGCTGAATGTGTACAGTGCTGGGAAGATGCAGAAATTATCACATTCTTACACTCTTTTCAAGAACTTTTGACAGCCCTGAAGAGGATATGAGGGAGGTAAAAATATTACAAAATTAATACACAGAGTTGAAACAAGCAGACTTGGCCTCACAGCAACAAAGTCTCAGTCCTTGAGACAAAAGCACTTTGTCTACAACAAAAAAAGTCAGTAATTAAAAACAAGAAAGACATTCCAGTACATTTCCATTGTATAAAGACTGTGATAAATAATGTTTGCCTTGAATCTTAGGGCGTCTCTCAACTGTCACAGCAGTCCCAGACTGGAAGCTTATGTAGCATGGATGCCACCTTGTGGAACGCAGCCCTTCTCCCTGCAGACAGGGGTGAAGAATGGGGTTTGTCCCTTAAAACCACTGAAAAACTCACTAAAGCAATGATGTCACCTGTACTTCTCAATAGGTCAGCTTCTACACAAAATAAACAAGCCCAAATCAGTGCCAATTACTGCACTATTCTTGTTAGCACGGAAGGGATGTGTTACACATCACCCACATGATAAACTCTTCTTCTACCTCAGCCCACAATCTAATCTCCTCAGAACAAAATGACATGGGTTAGGCCTGATTCGGGTCTCCATCCCAGGAGAAAACAGAAAACATGTTCAGAAAACATGTAGATGTGGCACTTTGGGACGTGGTTCAGCAGGCACAGTGGTGTTGGGACAATGGCTGGACTGGATGAGCCTTTAAGTCTTTTCAAACCTTAATGATTCTATTATTGCTCTACCTCTGGCCCAGGCACACCAAGGGTGGGGACCTGATTTCGTAAGCGATGTTTAGAGCCAAACAGCTTGCTCTTTCTTTACTCACCAGCCCACAAAGGTTTGCAGTCTATTTTGATCCCATTAATCCCGATTCTGATCAAGCAACTCGAGTTCCCGCTTGCAAGAAAGGTCAATCCCGGATGCCAGGCTGGATAACGCAATCTCGTTCCCGCCCTCCTACAGCGTTAGTGTCTGATATCCTCAGGGTTTGTTACCTGTTTGGTATGTGCTTGCTTTGATAAGCAAGACTATTGTATTCAGCTGGAGAGCAGATAACTTCAATAAATCCTGTTCTGAATAATACGTTCTACGCACACACAAGCACTTCTGAAAAAGGCTCTCACCTGGCCATGCCCTATAGGTTTCACCCTGCCAGGGGGCAGCACGTCCCATACAAACTCGCTGCCACTCCAACACAGCAGATTTCACAGACCACCGAGATGCAAATTATCACAGAAATTACTACAGATGAGGATATATATATCTTTCTTAATCTAATTAAGCCAAGAAAGCAAAGTAGAAAACAATATCCCTTACCTGCGATACAAATTTTCTACAAAAATGTATTTTGCACTGTGAATCGATCGCTCCATCATTCTCACCGGGGAAATCTACAACACAAAACCTGACAGTCACTGTCTAGCTTACATTTTCTAGCCAGCTGGTTTCTTTTCAAGTTCATATTGCATATCACGTCCTTTACATAACGGTTTCGGTTCTTCCAGATGTTTTGATAAACAAATTTACTGGGAGGGTGGGAACCACAAAAAATGAATATTTTTAATCTTACTTATGGTTGCTGCATTATGAAACACCTACACAACTGATCCGTTATTCATATGCAGGTTTCGAAGCATTCAACTGAGCAGCTGAAATTAACTGGGAGGATAAAAATGCAGCAACCCACTCAGGATTTACAGAGCAACAGCAACAGCTGCTCCCTGAATTGTTGCCAGATTTAGGTGTGTTTCTATGTCAACAGCTCAGGCCTAACAGTGGAAAAACAAGAAAACAGAACTTTTAAAAGAAATAATTAGAACTGAATAGAACTAATTAGTAACAGCCTTAGTCAGCACTTCATTTCGGAGAAGAGATTCTCAGACACCCTCTGGCCCTGCAGCCCTGGCAGAGCTCTCTCTAACTAGTTATTCTGCACGTTAATGACCACAGAAGCAATAATTGCTCCAGCAAGGCTCAAATGGAAGATGACAGCAAAGCTGAGACTGAAATGTAGGTTGATCCTCAGGAATTTCTGAAGGACCTTTTTTCTGCAACATAATGAGGTTTCTATCATCTTGGAAAACTTCTCTTCCAAAAACCTAATGATTATATGTGTGGTATCACTATCAACTGTGATACTTCCTCAAGTCTGCCCCAAACACAGGCTCAGAAAAGACAATGCAAGAAGAATCATTAATATACAATTGTGCCACCAAAGATTTCATTTGCAATCAGGGAACAAAAGACAGCTCAGAAGGTATCAAAAGCATTTGAAGGAAAGAAAAATGAACAGATCTTGATAAAAAGGCAGAATATGTGACTCAAGACAGAAAAAGGAAAAATATATGATAAAAAGGATGTAAAACACCTGAAAAGAAGCAAAAGACAATATTAGTAGAAATATTTTGGATAAACACAAGAAGCAATGGCTAAGTTTGTGCTAAGCAGCTTGGAGCAGCAGAATGAATAGCAACAGCATCCTTAAGATTATCTACTGCTTCCCAAGTGACAGGGGACAGGACAAGAGGGAACGGCCTCAAGCTCCACCAGGGGAGATTTAGGCTGGACATCAGGAAAAAATTTTTCACAGAAAGTGTCACTGGGCACTGGCAGAGGCTGCCCAAGGAGGGGCTTGAGTCACCTTCCCTGGAGGTGTTTAAGTCACAGGTGGATGAGGTGCTGAGGGACATGGTTTAGTGATTGACAGAAATGGTTGGACTCAACGATCCAGTGGGTCTCTTCTAACCTGGTGATTCTATGAAAGTTTTGAAACATCTACATTTACCTAGAGACCAATTGCAGACAAGGCACTGACAGTGGTGATGAAGATTCACATGCGAGTCCAGCCCATAACAGTGGCGTAAAAGAAAGCAAGATTAGTTTTGGGGAGAAACAGTTGTGAGCAGCAGAAAGTTTTGCCCCTCCTGGAGCACATGTTGAGCGTATCAACAATGTCTTTATCTTATAAAAATTCACATTCACTAAAGAATGCAAACAACATCTTAACCTATGTATACAAGGTTAGAAATATTTATTTCTCATAGCTGCACCTAAGTCTTTTTTTTTTTAATTACAATAAAAACACATTTAATTACCATTGGTCTGGTATGTTGCTCCAGCATGGTGAGCTGTACGTAGGTCTGCAATGTTATCCCCCACCTTGATGCATCTTGGTACATTAAGCCCTGGGGTTAGAGACGGAGGAGAGAGACAGTTTTGTTAGGTCAAATGGGAAAAAAAGCGAAGTTGGGTATTTTGTACACTTTCGCACTACACCGGAATTGCTATGGGAAGTGCACTAAAACCGCAGGCACCAGGGCTGACAAGAAGTAAACAATAATTTGCTCTCCACAAAACAGATGTAAGAATTACAGCCCTGGTCTGCACTGACACTAAGTTGGGCACTTGGGACACCCGTTGAAGTCAATGGGAATTAAGTCACTCTGCACCTAGAACACTCAGGACTGAGGTACAGCTCGTTTTAGACAACTCAACTATGGTCAGTAATTAAAAAAGAAATTATCTGCTACTCTATTTCTATTTGACAGACTCTCCGTATTCCCATTCCAAGTGCACACACTGCTGTGACGATGTGCAACACAGCCACATATGGCCCATCCCTTCCCTACTACTAAGAAAGTAAAGCGTAAGCAACTCTCAGTAGGGAGGATTTCCTTTTCCAGAGGACCTGTGTGAGCAGTAATGGCATCAAATACACGTCTGGGCTGTAGACACCACTGTGCTGACAGCAAATTCCACACGGGCTAGAGCGCAGATACCGATCTCAGCCAGCAGCGAGATTGTTGCAGTGGAGGTGATTACACAAGCAGGGCAGACTGACACCAGACAGCACTTCAACCAGCCCAGCAAAGGCCCATCCGCAGGTGTCACCAGAGCCCTCGGTCTGTCTCTGAGCACAGCTGGGACAAAGGGACACACTGGTGTGGAAGGGTTCCAAGAGCCATGACTACCCAGGAGACAAAATAAGCTCTCAGCAGCTCACAGGACTGAATTTCCTTATCTTCAGCCAAACAATATTAACTGACCACATCCACCCCTCACTTTCTGAGCTAACACAATAGCAAAGACATCCTTTCTCTTTCCAAGAGGCAGAAGCAGATTTAAAACCAACTGTCACACTCAGGGGTTACCTTTCTGTGACTTTCTTTAGCTCATACCCAGTGCAAGATCCAGCCCTTGCCAAAATCCCATTTTATACACAATATCCCCATTATGTGCATGTCTTGATCAGAGTAAAAGATCTTTTGCATCACAGAGTTTTATTTTTTTGCTATGTGAGATCATGACCACACCTTTTCTAACAGTTTTTTTGAGGGGGCATGTAGTCCTCATGCACATTTCCAGAGGAACAAGTAGCTGCAACTGTAGAACTAATTTCTGCCACTTACCAGGATATTGTGACCATGAACGTTCCTCCACTTCGACACCGGCTCTGTCAAAACCTTGTTAAAAAGAATTACTCCGTTAAATACGTCTTGATTCAAAATACTTAATTTGACCCTATTGAGTCTAAACTATTTTTAATGAATACTCATTCGGTAAGTCAAGAGTATTCAGGACTGAACAGAAAAGCTCACCCTTCTTCAAAAAACAACACTGACTCCTGTAATACAAAAGGCAACAATGACCACTGCTGAAAAATAGAGAAATATAATTACAAAGCTTTTTTTTTTTTTGCATTTTTAAACTGCCAAAACCAAAACACTGCATCGACTGCCTAACTAGCTTGGATATAATTTCACATTTTTGAGTCAAAAGCAGCACCATGTAAAGGAAAGAATGGCTTAATGAGCACTGTTTGCACTTCAACGACCTGCTCAATCCCTCACAAATTACTTTCTCAGACAGTAATACTTGTCAGCAGAAAGTATCTCAACTTTTCATATTATCGTTGTAATCTAACAAACCAAACGTATTCAAAACTTCTGATATTAATCAGAAAAGCTTCTCCCCCGAACAGGCAGCCACACCGGAGACTTTGGTGGGTAAAGCAGGATCTATAACTCCAATGACACTGCAGAGCCAGGCCTAAGAGAATCTGATAAACCTGGGAGGTTAACCAGCTTTGTAAACAGTGTTGCATTATGTGCAAATTAAAGTTTGTATCCTTTGGGTTCAGTTATTGACTCCATAAGGACCATTCCTGTTAAATTACCACACAGCATCTGGTAACCCAGCGTTTCTATGAGGAATCCTACCACACAGCAAATGTGTTCCCGGGTCTGCTGAGAGAAGCACTAATATCTGCTGTACACAGAGGCAATTGCTCACCGACATTTGATCGCTGATGTGTTTAAAGCACAGTAAGCCTGCCCTTCCCCTCCTCTTGGCCTAATCAACTCTAAATCAAATCCACAGCAGCCTAAGAAATCCCCTGAAACAATGCTGACAGATGTTTCGCTTTTCAGGAAGCGTTTACTGGGTTCTCAGTTACATGACATCAGTATTTCCGTGTCATTACTTCTTTGCCTTTACTTTGCTTATCACAAGGATTAAGTTACACACAACAGCAAACAAGCCCAAACATGCCCAGCTCACCGTGTCTGCCGTTCTCTTCTGAGGTACAAATTCTCACCCATGTGTTTTACTCAGCTTTCAGCCTCCATTACTACATTACATATGATTTAAACTTCTTTTCCACAATCTGACTATCAATAGCTGGGGCAAAAGAGGGTTGACTCTAGATTCACAGAATCGCCAGGTTGGATAAGACCCATCGAATCATTGAGTCCAACCGTTCCCATCAATCACTAAACCATGTCCCTCAGCACCTCATCCAACCATCCCTTAAACACCTCCAGGGAAAGTAACTCAACCACCTCCCTGGGCAGCTGTTCCAGTGCCCAATGACCCTTTCTGTGAAAGACTTTTTCCTGATGTCCAGCCTGAACCTACCCTGGTGGAGCTTGAGGCCATTCCCTCTTGTCCTGTCCCCTGTTACTTGGGAGAAGAGCCCAGCACCCTCCTCTNGATGCCACTGGCCTTCTTGGCCACCTGGGCACACTGCTGGCTCATGTTCAGTCGCTGTCAACCAACACCCCCAGGTCCTTCTCCTCCAGGCAGTTTCCAGCCAGACTTCTCCCAGTCTGTAGCTGCTCAGGGTTGTTGTGCCCCAAATGCAGGACCCGGCACTGGGCCTTGTTAAACCTCATCCCATTGAACATGAGCACTAGTGAGCACAGTGTTTCACAGCCTGCTGCTCCTTTCTCATGAGTCTACAAAAGGACAACACTTGTGACCTACCTGCCAGCTCTGCCAAGACAAGCAACTGCCTCACGCTGTGAAGAAAGAAACATACATCCCATACCTCAATGCTGGTTGTTTGTGCAAAATAATCCAGGCATGTTGTTTTTCCACTTGCAATGTTCCCCTCGATACATATCTGATGAAAAACAGCATCACTTTTAAAACTGTAGCAGTAAAAACATATACAAATAGACTCTTGCCATAGCAAGCACAGTTTTTCTACAATGGAAATACCAGACTATTTGACACGTTGACACTGGGGATCAGTTTGGATTTTGTGACTCCTCACAGACCAACACTTTTTCACTCCTGGCTATACATAAGCAACCCCTCACTCTCCTGGGCAAAGGGCAGCCTATGTCCTGGTCCCCGCTGTGCTCAGCTGGGCCTGTGCTTCCACAGCCCCCAGGAGCTCCACAGGGTCCCTATTGGGCTGCAGCTCCTCCTCCCGCACCGCACTGCCTGCCACAACTCCCCCTTGGAGACCTCCACTTGGCATTCACCCTAAAATAAATGCCAGCTGAAGTAATAACTTCAATATCTATTAAAAAGATTAATTAAACCATAAGACGCATTATTTTCTTTTTCCTTTTAGAAACCTGTCCAATTACAATGAACTAAGGGAAATTTGTTTCAGCTGCCTCAATAATTTATAGCTTAAAGTAACTGGAATTCAAATACAAAAACCCCACCACACAGTTAAGACTGTAGAGGACAACTGCAATGCTGCACATGCACCACTTGCACCAACCTGACACACAATCCACACAAACCACTCATGACTTTAAACCAGGAAAGCTCAAGATTGCACCCAGTGAGACCCAGTAACGAATCTGCCACCCAGACACCACTCAGTCAACCAACAGCGTCCAATGGATGCCAACACACGTACGCTCAGACCGGAACAAAATAAAAGGTTGCACATTTTACATAGTTTTCTGAACAACATGCAAATACTTACAACTGTTTTTCTATCATCCTCTTTTACCTGATGTTTATCTGTAATGGAAATAAGCAGGAGTTACAAGCCAGAAGCAGATCTTCCTAATTAAAGTTGCAGTGAGCCTCCTCCTGTGAGCCCCTCTGCAAAGTTTTTAGTTTCTCTATCGCCTAACCTGAATATTGGCTACATTCCCAGTCCTTTAAGTTTTTAGGCAGTAATTGGGTCACGTCACAGACACACTGCAGCAGATACTGAAAGCTTTTTGCTCTCCACTATCCTTGACACCACAAGGATTCCAAAGGTGAGAGCCCATATCCCTCCAGCAGATTCCCGGTACACTCACTGCTCCTCAGTTAGCTTCCATCGGGGGGGAAAAGTGACTCTAGGGAAGGTCAGTCGCGCTGCAACACCCACTGCTTCACAGGCCTCGCTCCACAGCCTGCTGAGTGTGGAGATTTTAGGACAAGGAATTCAAATGTGCCACAAAGAATCATGGAATAGGTTGGGTTAGAAAGAACCTCAAAGCCCATCCAGCTCCAAGCCCCCTGCCATGGGCAGGAACACCTCCCACTGGATCAGGGGCTCCAAGCCTCATCCAACCTGGCCTTGAACACCTCCAGGGATGGGGCAGCCACCACTGCTCTGGGCAGTCTGAGCCAGGGCCTCCCCACCCTCACAGGGAAAAATTTCTTCCTCAGATCTCATCTCCATCTCCCCTCTTGCAGCTGAAAACCACTCTCCCTTGTCCTGTCCCTGCACTCCCTGATCAAGAGCCCCTCCCCAGATTTCAACAACGGAGACAAACTTTTTAAACAAACATCATTGTTTTCCACCATTCCATAATTAACAACCATTACTCCACAGTCTTTTATGTCCAGCAGCAATTCTCTCTTTATCATCTCCTNGACAGGGAATGG
Organism: Piaya cayana; assembly: GCA_013389865.1. Lineage (NCBI taxonomy): Eukaryota > Metazoa > Chordata > Aves > Cuculiformes > Coccyzidae > Piaya > Piaya cayana. Next base: position 72,825 of record WAAB01005631.1, read on the forward strand.
CCTCAAGCTCTGCCAGGGGAGGTTCAGGCTAGACATTAGGAAAAATGTTTCACAGAAAGGGTCATTGGGCACTGGAACAGGCTGCCCAGGGAGGGGGTTGAGTCACCTTCCCTGGAGGTGTTTAGGGGATGGGTGGACGAGGTGCTGAGGGACATGGTTTAGTGACTGATGGGAATGGTTGGACTCGATGATCTGGTGGGTCTCTTCCAACCTGGTGATTCTATGGTTCTATGATTCTATGAAATCGGGTGCCTGTGACACAACTCGTTGCAGCCATAGCAGTGACAAAGACTTCTCCGCACTAAAAACCAAACACACAAATCCCCAAACCCACAAAACCACCCCACACAAACCCCACAGAATCCTGAGAAACACACACCCAAGACGTGTACAAATCTACACCTCGGATCAGACAGAGCCGCTTAGACAAAGAGGGACCCGTTTCACACCAAGACACATTCTGCAGCGCCCAGCAGCCCCCAAGGGGCGCCAGCTGCCTGCGACACAACCCGTTGCAGAAGCACGGAGGACACAGACCGCTCCGCGGTTAAACGAACGAATCCCCGAGCCCCGCGAGACGGTCCCGGCCGGGCCCCAGGCTCCCCCTCCCCGCACTCACGGCCGCTTGCGGGCCGGGGTCCCCTCGGCAGCCCCGCCG
>WAAB01005631.1:73611-150487 GCA_013389865.1 Piaya cayana
CCCGCCGGGCCCCGCGCAGCGCCGCCCGCAGCCGCCACATCGCCCATGGCTGCCCGCAAGCGCCGCGACCGCTTCCGCTTCCACGCGCGCTTCCGCCCTTCGCCCCGCCCGCTTCCGGCCGCCCTACCGGCCGCGCCCCACCCGCTTCCGGCTGCGCTTCCGGGTGGCGGAGATGGAGCTGCACGCCGCCTTCGTCCGCTCCCCGCGCGGCGCCGTCAAGGTGGCCCGCACGGTACGGACCCGCGGGACGGGGCTTCACGCGGGGGTGCTCCCCCTCCGTCGGCCGGGTGTCCCCTTTGCGGCGGGTCCCGCCCCGGGTGCTCCCGCTCCGGTATATCCAGTCCCCCTAGGGATGCCCTCGCTCCCTCGGGTGTCCCCGTGGCGGGGAGTCTCGCCCAGCCCCTTCCTGCCCCGGGTGCTCCCGGTCCCACCCGGGGATGCCCCTCGCTCCGCTGGGTCCGGTTCTTTACCCCCAGGTGTCCCCTTTGCGGCTGGTCCCGCTCTGGCTGCTCCTCCGGCGGGTCTGGTTCCCGCAGGGATGCCCCTGGCTCCTCCCGGCCCGCTTCCACCCGAGGATGCTCCAGCGCGGAGACTTCGATCCCCCCGGGTATCCCCGCCCCGCCGAGCCCCATCTGCCCCCCCCCCCGGGCTGTCGCCTCTGCGGCGGGTTCCGTTCAGCCCCATCCTCCCCGGGTGCTCCTGCTCCGCCGGGTCCGGTTTTCCCCCAGGATGCCCCCGCTCTGCCGGCTACTGTCCAGTCCCACCGAGTGTATCCCCTTGGTGTCCTTCCTGCGGCGGGTCCCGTTCAGCCTCATCCCACCCCGGAGGCTCCTGCTCCGCCGGCTCTGGTCCCCCCCGGGGATTCCTCCGCTCCGGTGTCCCCAGCCCCGGTCTGTGTCCTCGCAGGTGGTGGCGATCACAGTGCTGCTGTGCTTCGCGGTGTCCCACGCCCCCGGTGCCTGCACCGCGCTGGCTGTCTTCGAGGCCGCCTTCACCGGGCTGTTCCTGCTGCTCTACCTGCTGCGCCTGGACAAGGGGCTGCCCTGGCTCTGCTGGCCGCTCGCGGTGGGTACTGGCCAGGGGACCATGAAGAAAGACCTGGGGTCGCAGCTGCTGCCACCCCCCACGCTGAGCATCCCTTGTCTCGCTCCATAACACACCAATTTAACTCCTGCTTTGGGTTAAACGATAGCAGCCTCTCCTCTCGCCTCCCTGTTCAAAGCCGCTCATTGCTCTGCTCTGTCAGGCGTAGCCAAATGGCACAAATTTGAGTGCAGAAAGGTAAAATGAGGAAGTTTTATCACAAAACAAGCCGCCGGGTGTCACTGCCGATCCTGGGTGGATAACGTCATGTGTCAGTTTTACCGTAAACAGGAGTGGCTCCTGCTCCCCAGGTGTGATCGCAGGATAAACACTCGGCTTTCACTGGCTCTTGCAGGATATTTTTAACTCGGTGATCGCGGCATTGTTCCTCCTCGTGGTGTGCCTGTTTGCCATCATAGTCCAGACCAACCACGGGACGGTGGCCGGAGGCGTAAGTAGGAATGTTATTAATGGACTTCGGTTCTTAAAGCAGGCACAACCTGAACCCCTCGGTGTATTCATACGGTGGGAATGCCATGGCAATAACTCTGCCGTGGAAGAATATACACACAAGTTGCTGACCACTGACTACACGTTCAGTGTATCTTACTGAAGACTGAGATGTAATGATTATTAGTCAGTAATTTAAACCTATGACTAGGCTTAGGAATTGCTACAGAGAAGTTCTAACACTGAAAACTAGAGTCTAAGTGATTTGAGTAACCTGCATTGGATTCCATAGCTTGAAACCTAGGTAGGAGAATCCACAGCTCTTTTAGGACTAGCCAGTTTAGGGCAGTATTTAAGAAGAAATCCCTACACTTCTACCAAATAGAGCTGAAACTTTTTAACAGAGATGCTGATAACACTTTCCTGATGCATATATCCTTTATCCTGACACAAACCAAGAAATTATGGCAGTTAGAAAGTTTTTTTCAAACCTTGAATACAAAGATTTTTGTGTACTGTTTTAGTTAAGGCAACCACTATTCCTCATTCAAAATCTAACTGAGTAACATTAATAAACAATAAGGGAGGGCAACTCACTGAATACTCATGGGAAGTATTTCAGTCTCCTGAAGCACAAGGTAAGCTAAAATGTACCAAGACACCCAAAGAAACACAGAATTCACTGCAGGAGTTGCTCACAATCAGCTGCAGAGCCAGGGAGGTGCTAAGCTCAGCTTGGCTGGTGCTGGCACTGACAACCAAAGCAAAAAGGTGACTGACTGATAAAGTGACCAGCTGTGCTAGGATATAATTTATATCCTCAGTGGTGAGGTTAATAGAAATTTAAGTTGGAAGTCCGAGACTAAGCAGGTAGCTTGTGAAACAAATTTGGGCAGAATGTGAGAGACCTTCAGTGCCAGGAGAAAGATAATTGCCCCAAGGCCGCCGCTGCTCGGCACAAACTGCCTGGAACTCCTATTCTGAATGAGCTTCCCTTCCCATTGCTCCCCTGACCAGAGGATCCTTTCTAAAATCGTGCTTGCTTTAAAAAGATGGCACACATGGGGGATTGGGCTGAAAGGCAAGAGCTGAGCTAGTTAACTGGGTATTCACTTTGCAAATGCATTTTTCCAGTCACCTGCCTGAAGTTGCTAATTTTTTCCAGTACTTACAAACACTTTGGAATGTGTTTCTCATTCCAAGCTTCAGAGAAATGCTATTTTCTTCCTGCTAGGCTTGTTTCTACAAATGTTGCCTTTTTTCAGGGCTGATACCACTAATTAGGCCGTCCTTAAAGAGACTGAAGGGTTTTCATTTCAGATGAAGGCATTGCCAGGCATAATGCAGCATTCATTTGGCTTTCAAGGAGAACACATCATCTCCAAGGCTGAAACAAACATCAAACAGAGCCAGGGTGCAGAATGCTGTAGGAAAGGCTTTTAAATACAGATGTTATTTAATTTATCAGCTGGTTTGCATCACACACACACATTTGGAAGGCCTGAACCAACTCAGGTAGATGTATTTACTGCTTCTTCAAGGAAGGGTGGATGAGTCACTGCAGTAAAAGATAGAGGTTCTGTGAGGAAACTAACCTTATTGTTATTTTTATAGGTGATTGGTCTTATATTGCTTGTTCTCTGTGTTGTCGATGCGGTTCTTCTTTTCAAGAAGATTAGCTTTAATAGACCAAGAGGAAGTGATACGACCGCGAAATAAGATTACCATTCTATTAAAAGATCGGTTTCTCCATTGATAACTGTTACTGTTCTCTTTGATTTTTCATGTGTTCATCTTTGGGTTTCCTGGGTGTTTATGTGCATTTTTGCAAGTATCACTCTTCAGTTGTCTTATGTTTACAAATGCAGTTCCTGCATTCTAGTTGCACCGGTACAAGCTTTACTGTGATTAAGCTCCTAAACTTAATACATTATCATCTGTATGAAAATTAATTTCAAAATTGTCTTCTCTCTAATAAAAAAAGAAAATACAAACTGGCCTAAGTATGTTATTTGATACTATATGTATGTTCGGTGCCCTAAAAGTAAAAGTTACTTGATGTAATTTATCAGTAGATACCTTTGGGGACAGGTATTTTCCACCCTGACTCCTGTTCCTTCTTCCATAGATCAGCCTCTTGGCTGCTGGTTGTCTCATGCTTTAGTGCTGAGGCCTTTGGATCCCCAGATTTTTATTTTTACACTCAGAATAGCACTAAAAATCACCATGCTGCCTTCCTACTGTAATGCACAACTGTACCACAGTACAGTGAAGACAGAAAATAAAAGTCAGTTAGCATTATAAGGTAGATAAAGGGTGCCTGTGAGGACAACTGCCCCAGGTGCTGCTGTGCTCAGGGAGCTAACGGTGGAGTCTGATGCCCTGGGAATTAATCAGGCTGAGGGTAGCCCCGAGGAGGAGATGGGGGCTGGTGGATGAGGTGCTCAGCATGAGCTGGCAACGTTTGCCTCGGCTGTATCCAAAGCAGTGGGGCCAACAGGGCAAGGGAGGGCATTCTGTCTCTGCTCTCCTTCCCTGTGACCTCTGGAGCCCTGGGTCCAGCTCAGGAAGGACATGGAGGTGTGAGAGCGAGTCCAGAGGAGGCCACGGAGATGATCTGAGGGCTGGAGCACCTGCTGTATGAGGGCAGGCTGAGAGCTGTGGTTGTTCAGCCTGGAGAAGGCTCTGGGGAAACCTCAGAGCAGCTTCCAGGGCTGAAAGGGGCTCCAGGAAGGCTGTGGAGGAGCTTTGATCAGAGAGTGCAGGGATAGGACAAAGGGGAACGGTTTGAAGCTGAAAGAGGAAAGATTCGTATGAGATCTCAGGAATAAATGTTTCCCTGTGAGGGTGGGGAGGCCCTGGCCCAGGTTGCCCAGGGAAGCTGTGGCTGCCCCATCCCTGGAGGTGTTCAAGGCCAGATTGGATGGGGCTTGGAGTCCCTGATCCAGCGGGAGGTGTCCCTGCCCAGGGCTGGGGTGGGACCAGGTGGCTTTGCTGTCCCTTCCCACCCAAACCCTCGGGCGGTGCAGGCAGAGCAGGGGCCGGGGTCGGGCGCTGGGCAGGGGGTTTCAGCCCGTCCTCAGCCCCGGGAGGGCGGTCCGGGGGGCTCCGGGCTCTCTCCCCACACTCTCCCCTCTTTCAGCTCCAGCCGCGCCCCTCGCCCCGTCCCCGACCCGCCGCCAGGACGCCGCCCCCCAGGTTTGGGGATGCTGAAACCCTTTTCCGCGTTTCCGCAGTGTCACGATTTCCGCTTCCCTCCTTCTGAGAGAGAGAGACACAAACCAGCCCCAGGAAGGAGCGGGCGGCGATGGAGGAACCCGAAGCCGGAGCTGGAGCCGGAGCCGCCGCGCTGCGGGCGCTGTTGCCGCCCCGGGAGTTCCTGCGCTCCCGCAAGGGGCAGCTGCTGCCGGCCGAGGCGGTAAGGGGGGAGAGGGGAGAAGGGACCTCACACACACCCCATCCCACCCCTGCCAGGGGCACGGACACCTCCCACTGGATCAGGGGCTCCCAGCCCCATCCAACCTGGCCTGGAACCCTCCAGGGATGGGGCAGCCACCACTGCCCTGGGCAACCTGGGCCAGGACCTCCCCACCCTCCCTCAAGAAAATTCCAACCCAAGATCTCTCAATCTCCCTTCTTTCAGCTCAAAATCATTCCCCTTTGTCCTATCCCTGCACTCTCTGATCAACAGCCCCTCCCCAGCTTTCCTGGAGCCCCTTTCAGCCCTGGAAGCTGCTCTAAGCTCTCCCCAGAGCCTTCTCTTCTCTAGGCTGAACAACCCCAGCTCTCAGCCTGCCCTCATACAGGAGGTGCTCCAGCCCTCAGATCATCTTCATGGCCGCCTCTGGGCTCACTCTCACAGTTCCATGTCCCTCCTGAGCTGAGGACTCCTGAGCTGGACCCAGGGCTCCAGAGGTCACAGGGGAGCAGAGCAAAGACAGAATCCCCTCCCTCACCCCACTGCTCTCACTGCTTTGGATAAAACCCAGGACACCGTTGGCTTTCTGTGCCGCAGGCACACTCACCAGCTCAGGTTGAGCAGCTCAGATCATCTCCATGGCCTCCTCTGGACTCATCTCCCCTCATCTCCCCTCTTTCAGCTTAAAATTGTTCCCCCTCATCCTATCCCTGCACTCCCTGATAGAGTCCGTCCCTCCCTGGCTTTCCCGTAGCTCCTTTCCATGTTGGAAGCTAAAAGTTCATCTGGTTGTGTGTAGGCAGCGCACGCTAGGAAACCAAAATGCTCGTCACATTAAGCATCCTGTGCCTTAGGTGTGCTCCCTGTTAGCCACAACCCCTTTTTGCTTAGGAACGGCTTTGATTTTTCATCTACTTGCAGTGTGAATCCAGAGTCATTCCTCACCAGATGTGCGTCATGTCCAGGTGCCATGGGAGAGGTGGGAGGGGCAGGACAGCTTGGCCCAAGTACATCAAGACAGACCTTAATCGCTAAATTATGATTTGCAGCATCATACAGGGCATCAGGATCTGTCCTGTGCACTGAGAAAGCCACATTTGTCCCAACCTCGCAGTGGGACAAGCTCGCCCACCACTATGGAGCCGACTATGAGGGCACCAAATAATCAGCATTAGAAACAAGCTTAGTCTGGCAACAGAAATGCTGCTCTTCCAGAAGAACACTAGGTTTTTTTCTTTAGGTCCCAGTGCTGAGATCTGGGTGGCAGCATTTGATTTTTGGTCTAGCACTTTCTGGTATTCTACTTTTAAAGGCTTAAAGACCAACAGATGAAACAGTGCCCACCTGGCAGGGACAGAGAAAACTCACCCAGGGGCAGCAGGAATTTGAAAACCAAGCGTTAATTAAGAGTAAGTTAGTGGAAGAAAATTAGATTTTCAACTTCATTTACACCAGAAGTAACAAGAAATCAAAACACTATGTTCTCTGCAAGTGTAGCTGGAGTTTTGACAGCTGGTAGTTAATATTGGGACAGCCCAAACCAGGAGTCAAGAGCACCAAGCCAATGGCGTCCTGGCTTGTATCAGAAATGGCGTGACCAGCAGGGCCAGGGAGGTTATTCTCCCTCTATACTCAGCACTGGTGAGACTGCTCCTCGAATCCTGTGTNCATTAGGAAAAAATCTTTCACAGAAAGGGTCGTTGGACACTGGCACAGGCTGCCCAGGGAGGTGGTTGAGTTACTTTCCTTGGAGGTGTTTAGGGGATGGGTGGACAAGGTGCTGAGGGACATGGTTTAGTGTTTGATAGGAATGATTGGACTTGATGATCTAGTGGGTCTTTTCCAACCTGGTGATTCTGTGATTCTCTGGCTGTGCCCAGAGAAAGGAACAGGGAAATTCAAGAGACGGGGAAGGCAGCGGCAGGAGGAGGCAGCACCATCAGGGTCCCTGTCCAGCCCTGTGAGGTTGGGAGGCTGTGGAAGTTGCCCTGTGGCAGAGGCGTGGGACCAGCCAGGAGGTGTGAGGCCACCTTTGAGAGGAAAACCCCTTTGTTCTGGAGAGGAGGCAGGTTTCTGTGGTGGGAAACACAAGCCAGGCAGCAGCAGGCCACGGGGGCTCTATTGGCTCCACCAAAACTACTGTAAAAATTCCAAGTACCCCCTTCACTACAGCATCAGTAGCTCAAAAAACCACATGTTTAGAAGATAGCAGCGCCCAAGTAACTTAGTTTCTTTAGCATGTGGGTTTGTTACATACCATAACATATACTCATATTTCCTATATGAGCCTACAGCCAGCAAATTGTGACTTTCACAGCGCCTGGCTTTTTAACATCTCTGAATGATGACATGCTTGAGGAATACTGTTTTGGTCACGGGATCAGACTCACCCTTTTGTTGTCATAGAGAAGTCCTGATTATACCTCCTTGGAGTAATAAAAACTGCTCCGTCTTGACAAAGCGGGGATTTATCCTTTGTAAAGCCACTCGGGGCTTCTCGAGGGTTTGGCTGGCTGAAGGCAGCTCTAAAATTCCATCTGCAGCGAGGCGTTCAGCCCACGTGCTCAGGATCTGTCCTGGCAGAGGGGAGGCAGCAGTAGTTACTCTCCAGTTGTCTCAGCTTTGCCAGAAGAAATCCTTGAAGACAACACAGACCCGGGATAAAAGTCTGTATACAATTAGAGAAAGGCAGTGCCAAATAATTGAAGATCAGTCCAAGTTCAATCTATCATAGTTTATACGTGTTTCATCTTTAGCTTTTTGTTTCTTCTCTTGAATGTCTGATTTTTCCTTTTTCACACGGAACTAACACGGGGTTCAGCATAAGCACATGTAAATAATATTCATGAGATAGTTTTTGAATATTGACTTTTGTTCAGAAACAAAATGGGGTTCTCAGCATTCATTACCAAATATCTCAGCAGCTTGACAAGTCACAAGAAATGTGCTTTATTTCTCAGTCTTTCAAGTCAGGCAGACATTGGCGTCTCTGCAGGTAGAGCTCTGTTCTGGTCTCTGTTCAGTTACAGGAAATGCCAAGTCAGTTCTTTCAGCATTCAAAAAGCAAAACCATAGACTGGAAAATGCCCTGCAAGCCTAGCAAAGCAGCAGCTTGCAAACATGCCTTGGTGGGGCTGGATGGTTATAGGTACTTCTCTTTTTTGGTGTGTGGTAGACAGGGAGCAGAAGCTGCCTTCAGCAAATTCCTTCAGCCCAGAGACTGCACTGGTGGAAGGAACTGCATTAAAAAGCTTCACTCTTCCCAGGAGAATTGGCTGGCAAACAATGGGATCAGCTGTAATAAATTACTGCAGACTGACTCCAACTTTGTAAATGAAGGCAAGTGCCACGTTCTTGGAGAAGAAGATGCTGAGGGGGAGACCTCAGCGTTCTCTGCAGCTCACTCGAAGGAGGTTGTGGTGAGGTGGGTGCTGGGCTCTTCTCCCACATAACAAGGGATATGACAAGAGAAAATGACCTCAAATTGTGCCAGGCTAGGTTTAGGCTGGATATTAGGAAAAATTTCTTTACTGACAGTGATGAAGCCTTGGAAGAGGCTGCCCAGGGCAGTGGTGGAGTCTTCTTCCCTGGAGGGGTTCAAAAAGCGTGTAGACGTGGCACTTTGGGACCTGGTTGAGTAGGCATGGTGGTGTTGGGCTGATGGCTGGACTGGATGATCTTGGAAGTCTTTTCCAAGCCTTAAGGATTCTATGATTCAGCCCAGCCTGTTCCCTCCTTTCGTGCTGCCAGAGGTGGCTGGGAGGGCTGGTGCCCACGGCTGCACCAGAAGTGTGGGAGCTCAGCGCTACCAGCAGGGATTGCTTTGTGCGAACTGAGGAAACTGCTGCAACTGCTTTTTAAAAATAACATTTACACACATTTTCACATGACGGGAGCATGGTTCTTGACAATGTTGGGATGTAATTTCTGTGTTGGCAGATAAATGCACTGAGGGCTACCAGATTTGAGCAATCTGGTGCCTCATCCAGAACAAGGTAGCCAGGTGATGAAGCTGATTATTGCAAGAAGCTTAATTATAATCTCAAATTTTATTCAAAGAAGGAAGTTGTCCCTCCCTCCCTTTCTTTTGATCTTCCTGCCTTATGAATTTTTTATTTCACCTGGGATAGCTAGACAGCCACAAAGCAGCAGTAACATCATGTATGTGTATGAGCTCTGCTGTCTCTCCTGATCCTACTTAGTCTCACTGTCTTGCTCCTCCACTTTCCATTCAACATTCTCTCTCTGTCAGGCTAATTTTTTTCTCTTTGCATTCTCTTTTCTCCCCATACCATTATTTCTTCTGCTTAACACTCCTCTTAAGCCCTTCATGTTTCCTAAATACTCAAGTTGCTATCTTGAAGGTCAACATCTCAAGATGCATTTTTAAGTCCCCTCAGCCCTTCTGGAGCCATTTCAACAGCCACTTTCCCACAAGATCTTGTCTAGACAAGGTCCACATCTACACATCGTGCTGCTCACCCTGCCTGTTTTAGCCAAGCTTTTGTGTTAGTCCTGGTGACTCCTGGAACTGGCATCTCCTCCGTCCTCAACTCCAGTACGCAGTGGCACTACAATTTTGGGGTTTTAATACAAATACAGTATGAATATGTCAGGTTGTCCTGTGGTGACGCAAAGGATGTTGAAATCATTCTGCCTGTTTTCCTTCTCTTTTCCTCTCTTTGCTGTCTTTTCAGTCTTCTCTGACCTGCCACGTGGAGCAGCAAGTGAAGGGCACGGGGCCAGGTGTCAGCTGCTTCCCAGCACCTGCAGCATCCTCGTAGGGCTGCAAGGAGGTCTCTTTGCCCTCCACGGAGGATGCAGACACCTTCACGCTCTGCTGGGATCTCAGCACTTCAGCAGCTCCCCCTCCCGTAAGGAGCACAGTCATAGTGCTTTCAGAGCAGTGTAACTAATTTTTATACCTTAAACTCCAAGCTGGTTGTATGAGCAAGTACAGCTGCACAATGCCTGGCCAATTTAAGAAGCCCAGCAACACAATATTAAGTAATAATTACATGAAAGTTACTTTTTGAAATGCAGTGCCAAACAAGTTCCTTTAAAAAAGGAGAAGCAATGTGTAATAGTTCTTTCTGATTTAAGTGTATTCCCATTCCCACGAAAAATGCTGCTGAAATACAGCTCAGGATTCCTTTTTGCCAGGATTTTTTATAATCCTACCTCTGCCAGACTGTGAAAGGCTCCTGCTCTGTCCTTTGCTGTATTAGAGCTTTCTGCAGCCACAGTGAAGCTGATAGCAATCACACTGACCTTGCAACAGCAGCACAGAACAACTTGGAAAAAGGACACCCCTGTGCAAATACAAATGGACAAATCTGATAAAACACTGCATTTTAATTTCTTCAAGAAGCAGCAGAGCTTTCTGCGTCTGCAAGTGCTAGAAATGAACTCACAACTACACTGATTCTCACAAACTTCCTCTCTTGCTGTTTCTGCTAAAAATACCCCAACAGACTGTTAAAAAATGATGAGATCCCATCGCTTGACTTTTCTAGGAAATCAATCACACAGCTTCAGAAACAGAGAGGCAGAACTCTAAGCAAAGAGAAATAAGAAGCATCATCAAAAGCTGAGAGCTCTGTGGGCTCTTGGATTACATGGGGCCGTCCCCAGCTCACTGAATAGATCTGGCATTAAAAGCCATATCAGGGCTGCGACAGCCATCAGGCAGACAACAAAAGGCAACCGAGGACAAGCTTGCAGAGCCCTCAGGCACCTCCTTCTTTTTATTTCTCCTGTTTTCATATGTCTGCTCTTGCCTCCCAGCCTTGCCTCAATGAAGACTGTAGCATCTAAAAATACCATCTTTCAAACCTTCATTCTAAGAATCCAGTCCATGATTTTATAGGCGTGTACTTCATATCAAATCTTCCTCAGGCCTTTCAGTCCCCAAATGCCTCCAGAATGAGGAATGATGCATCATTTGAGAACAATTACTACACCTCAGGTGGGATTCTTTCCCTTATTATCATCAATAATCCACTGACATCAAGGGACTGCTTGCAAATCAAGGGCATTTAGTTTTTAATATCGCCTTGACATGCAAGTTCCCTGCACACAAGATGCTGACAAGCAGAGTCAGGAGTGGCGAGCCGGGTGTGGCCAAGAGCATCAGTTACCGATGAGCTCAGTTACTGCTCATGGGGGCTGAGGAACCAGCAGCAGGAGCCTGGCATCATCCCACCAGTAACCCAGGGGTTATTGGTACCTAGTGACTGCTTGTTGAAGCAAGAAAGCATCAAACTATGTCTCAGTTATATTCTGCAAATGTTGGTGAAGCAGATGCACAAAGTTAAAGCCTGGTCCTTTCTGTTTCTATTCTGTGGGCATGGAAGGGGTGATAGAAGGAGGTGTGGTAGAAAGGAGGAAGAAGTCCTCTCTTCTCTTAACAGCTTTCAAGCTCTGTCACATCCACTTCTTTTCAGAGACTACAAATCACTTTTCATTCCCAGCAATGAAATACCATGTTAAGGATAGGATGCACCACGTCCCCTCTTCTGTATCAAAACAGAAGCCTGCCACCAGCCTACTGAGCAAAAAGTAATAGGATAAATAATAACAAATAGGGTAAATATTAACTCCATGCAGACTAGAACTCTCTATGTCAGACCAGATCCATTTCTTACAACTCGATGAACAAAAACAATACAGAGACATTTTAAGATAAATGCTGTATCTTACCAAGAGTGCCACATCCTCTCAAACTTCACCACCCAGTCCAAATGAATCAATATATTCCAGTTATTGGTGTGCTGGTCAAGAACTGCATTCCCCAAAAATCATGCTTAGAATAAAGTCTTATTAATTAAGAAATTATTTCAACAGGATTGAACTGCTTGGCTGCCCCCTAAGCCTAAATGGGGTCTTTTGATATGTGTATTTGAGGACTACCTGACCTCTCATAGGAGTAATTATTAATTAATAATTATAGGAACTTTATCACTCCAGTATAACGATGATTTTTTTTGAGGTACAGGCGATTCTCAGGAACACATGGTAGCAGCAGGCAAATAAATCCATGGATCTGAAATTCAGTGAGGCAAACACATTGATCATCACAGTGCAAGCACTTCTGCTTTCCAAGAAGCCACATCTGCCTTCAGATATGCCCTACAGGGGAAAATAACACATCTGTTTTCAGCTTTATACGAGTGAGAATGTGCCACAGTTTAGCCTTGTCTATAAAGAAATATGGAGATAACACAGATCTATGGGAGTTATTGATCCTACAGCTCTCTGAAACAGCTCTCTACGAGGTCTGACACAAAAGAGAATGACCTTATAGTTCAGGAACCAAGAGTGGGAGGGGAGAGATGGAGAGATGGGTACAGAACATGTTCTGACCCATCACAGCAAGACAAGGCTCAGCTCGATCGCTTCACTCAGTACAAGTGGGTGCGTGTTCAAATATAGACATTTTCTTACCCTTGGATGGAAAATACCGGTGTGTGAGTGAACAGTGTGTTCACACCAAGACCCCACGCCACCCCACAGGACTTTGTGACACATTTTTTAGCTGCTAACAACACTCTATTCACCAGACCCTGGCTCCCTGCGCTTTCTCCCTCTTCCCAGAGATCCAGTCAGGGCTCAATGGAGCCGTTTTTTATCGACAGAAGATGTGAAAGCAAAACTAATGGAGATCCTCAACAACCTTCTGCAAAATCATGTGTGGAATTGCTTTGGATGTTGGCAGCATCATAAGCAGCCAAGTCTCAGCTCAGAAGGGAGCTGTCTTGAAGGTGATTTTAGCCAATATTCTTAATGTGCTAAATAAAGAGTTACAGGCAGTCTCGGGGGTTTTGTGTCAGACCTTGTGCACTGGAAGAGTAGAACCAGAGACTTCTAGAAATTACAGAATAATTCTTGGCTCTTTTCTATCCATCAACAGCAGCCTTTTTTCCTTCAACCCTAAGATTATAAATGCTGAGTTACTTCAGGCTGTCTGAACAATGATTTGGATTTCAAATGAGAACTGTCACAGCTGAAAGCTTCAAGCTCTGTTTGCTTGGCAATGCCCCACTCTATTTTTAGAATTATGTTGTCAGAACCGTTTACAATCCAGAGCAAATTACTGACTCCGAGAGGTGCAAATCCACCCATCTCTCCAGAAACTGATTTCACACACATTGAAATAAACGCCATTACTTAAGATTCATTCCATGCTAAACAAGAAAATTAATTTTGCCTAGGAATAAAAAAAGTGGGAAGCAGGATGTGCCATCACCAGCAGCCCTGACAGGAATAGGCAGGGAGAAAAACACTTCAAAGCTGCTCAGCTGCCCAAGGCTCTGCTATTCCATGCAAATAATTGGTGTTTTCCCTTTTCTGTAGGTGCTGTCGTTCATCATCTTTATCTGCTATATTGCGTCTCTAGCTGCCTCGTTCATGATGGCCCCACTCCTAGAGTTTCTGCTGGCGCTGTTTCTTTTCTTTGCCTATGCCTCCAAACTTAATGAGAAGTTTAAAGGAATCTACTGGCCTTTGTCGGTAAGTGAAATGAGCAGTATAAACCTGTGGATTTAATTGTAAGGTATGACAGGAGTAAAAGGGACTCTATGGGAGCCAAGGCTGACTGTGAACAATTTCACCTCTTATTAGAAACCTGTTCCTATTGCCTCTCATTCAGAAGTTCCCAAAGAATTCCTTAAACTATGCCATATTATATCCTAGAGCTGTGCTGGCGCTGACACAAAGCGTGGTTTTATCAAAGCACAGAATTTATGCCTGATTCCAGGCAAATAGCTTAAGGCTGGATCTTCAGAAGCAGGCAACGTCAGCCTAGCTCAGCCTGACCACTGCTGGGGTCTCCACAGTATCACTAGCCTTACAAGTGGGGAAACTGAGGCACGCTATTCCGTAAGGCATATACTATTAAAATGTTTTTGGATTCTTAGGTAGGTCCTGTTGAGATGCAGAGTCGTACTCACATTGAAACACGCTGACGGCTACTTTTGTTAGTGGGGAAGCCCTGCAACTCTTGCTGGCAAATGCTCATTCCCCCAAAGGAAACCACTGGCTGCTCCTTCGGAGGTTTCAGGTTCGCAGTCGCCAGCGGTTACTGCACCCTGGCCACTGGATGTCTCTGTTGCTTCAGGCATGCACTGGGAAAACAGCATTTGTCTAGCAGTATAAATGCTTCCAAAAAACACTAATCCAATCAATTTGAATTCTCTTTCAGTACAGTTTTGCAACAGTTTTTCACAGTGAGAACCAGAGCTCTCAATGCATAAAAATAACATTAGCAAGGGCCCTGGTGGATAAAGCTACAGCAGCGACTGGCAGTGAGCAGCGCTTTCAGATCATAATCTTAGTTCCATCCTTTTCCTGCCTTCTGCGTGCATCTGATTCCAGAATTCAAGACAAAAAGCGCCCTTGTATGTTTATGATGTCCATTACCATAATATACTCCAGCCAGACTGTAGATAACTGACCTCGTGCTGACTACAGAGGAGTGAAGTTCCTCGTAGGATTTGTGTTTTGGACAGTATCTTACTCATGCATCTGTTCTGAAAAGGCAGAAGATTTAATTGTGAACAGAGGTCAAGATGCTGTTATTGAGGCTCACATGATTTACACATGCCCTGGGAATTACTGCTTTTCATTTAATGGAGAGTTTAGAGGCTCTGTCGCTCCAGCACATCGCTGCTTGTATTGCAGGGCACGGCCCCTGCCCTGCAGAGCTACGGTCTCAGCCACAGCAGCAAGTATTTTAATGATCACCATGAGCATGAGGGCAAGTGTACATACCAAGTTATATTTTTAAACACTAAAGTGTTTAGTTCCTACCTGAGGAGCTCCTGCACACGCTGCTCCCCATAGGAACCAGTATGCTTCTCCAGAGCCTGTGGAACCACAGGAGTTCTGCTTGAAAATGAGCCTTTTTAAGACATTTCAAATGATTCTTCCACTCGCCCTTGCTGTGCTGAGTTAAACACCACAGACGGCCCTCTGCAGCCGAAGAAAGGCCTGCCCAACATACACACTTTACAAACCAACATCTGCAGGGACAGAAGCCAATGCCAAGATTCCGGTCATCTCACATTTAAAAATATTTCCCAGATGAGCAATTCATCTGCTACCAACTGCCAGGGGTTGTCACACTCCAGCACCAGGCAAGGCCACCGACACAACAACAGAGTGATTTAATGGTCATTCCCAAAATCACTTTTGGAGGCGTTTGTGTATTGGATTTACAAGAGTAATTCAAGAATGCAACATTGCTTGTTTTACAGGATTTCCTGCGGTGCGTCACTGCTGCCATTATTTACTTTGCCATTTCAATTGCCGCTGTCTCAAAATACAACGATGGAGCATCGAAAGCAGCAGGAGTAAGTAGCCCTGAGCTTTCTGCTTGGCTGTTTTGGTGAACTGCGTACAGCCAGGCTTTCAAAACTATTCCAGTGTGACCACACTGCAAGTTCCTTCAGTTAACTAACTGAGAATTAGACTTGTCTAAAGCCAGGAGGAAACGGTTGGGTATTTAGAAAAGCAAGTTTTGAATCAATGAAGAGTTTTGCCATCCTAACAGTGCGGCTCAGTGCTAACTGTAGCACTTGGGGAAGGCACCTGTTCTGCTTCTTAATGTCACCAGCTGTACAGGGAAGGTAAACTTCTCTGTTCCTGCAAAGAACATCCAGAACCTTGAATAGGGGGAATAACAATAATAATAAAGGAAATCAGACCTGTAATTACTAAGGACAGTCTAAGTTAAGTAATTTCAATCTCCTGCCCCTACTGCGTAGTTTTAATTGGATGAGTTGAAACAAAAGCAGTGTCATTTTAGCCTCCGGTATATGGATGGTCTAGGAGAAAGCCCTCGTCATCAGCATTTAGTGTTCAGAAATAAGATACAGCCTCACCATCTGCAACTCAACTCTAAGCATCAATAATGTATGCAGCAGGAAGAAAATTTGCATAAAGACTTTTAAAGGGAAAAACAAGGTGCAGTAGCGCTAGCCAGCAACCTTCCTGAACCATCCCATCATACTCAAATTCAAAACAAAGGCTTTGGTTTAAGCTTTGTCCCTCTGTTCAGACATGCAGCAATGCAAGAGCATTTACCCTAGCTTCTCCGACTGAAAACCAGTGTGTTCCTGCCACACTGCTGCTGCCTTGACACTAAATAGGTAACTCCAGAATCTAACCTCAATCTAGGCTGCTCTGCAATAGACCTGTCTCCTTGCAAACCAGTAACAAATTATTGGGAGAGCAATCAAGATGATTTCTTGGTGACCCAGAGAGGCCCTGAGGTAGTGGAGGTGCTTGGTACGTCCTTCTGCCCCTCCCGGCACAGGGCAACACCGATGCTTATAACGTGCCCAAAGCCAGAAAGCAATGCAGTGTGGGGAAGGGCTAAGGACACGTCTGACAGAGCAACTGCACAGATTGCAACTCACGAGTCCAAATTAGCTGTAATTTAGTTGGTGCCAGTGGGCCAGGGGACATTTCCCTTCCCCGTCTTTTCAGAAAGGTACAGGCCAAGCAAATGAAGCCCAGGATTTTTCTTTTAGGATTTTTTCCTGGATTGGTTATTTTGGTTTGTCATTGATGGACGCAAACTGTTATTAACAAGTGTGATTTCACCATGTTAGGTGTTTGGATTTATAGCCACAATAGTGTTCGCCATTGATTTCTACATAACCTTCAATGACCTGGTTACATTCCTCAAGCAAGGCAGTTCTGAGTCCGAGTCCCCTGAACAGCGCAAGTCAGAAGGTAGGTAAAATTCCCCAGTGTGGCTGTACAAGCATGTAACACGAGATGTTCTTCTCCATTTCATCCTTCACAAGGAGCAAGAGCTCTCACAGAGTACTAACAGTTTCTCTTCTTGGCTACCTTGAGTTTATATGCCACAATTATGCTGAATTATGAAGCTGCTTCATCTTAAAATGCAATGACTGGAATTTCAGTGATTTATAAAGATAAACAGCAAGCCAAGACTGGGAAGTTTCTCAGAGTTTTGCACTATTTAACTTTGAAAGGACCCAAACCCAATTATAGAAATTGTGCAGCACAGACTTTTTTACAACCATCAAGATGTCTTACTTTAAAAATCACAAAATCATAATGATTTGGGTTGGAAGGGACCTCAAAGCCCATCCAGTTCCACCCCCTGCCATGGGCAGGAACACCTCCCACTGGATCAGGGGCTCCAAGCCCCATCCAACCTGGCCTTGAACCCCTCCAGGGATGGTGCAGCCACCACTGCTCTGGGCAGTCTGAGCCAGGGCCTCCCCACCCTCACAGGGAAAAATTTCTTCCTCAGATCTCATCTCCATCTCCCCTCTTGCAGCTGAAAACCACTCTCCCTTGTCCTGTCCCTGCACTCCCTGATCAAGAGCCCCTCCCCAGATTTCAACAACGGAGACAAACTTTTTAAACAAACATCGTTTTCCACCATTCCATAATTAACAACCATTACTCCACAGTCTTTTATGTCCAGCAGCAATTCTCTCTTTATCATCTCCTTATCACAGTTATCTCTTCCTTGGGGTCAGGCTTTGACCATCAGTAGGCAAAAGCCCTTGAAATCCAAGGGCCACACAGCAGAGAATTAACAGGATTGTTATCCAATTTCTCTCTAATGTAGGAGGTGCGCTACACCGCAGATCAGACAGAGACATTTAGAGACAGAGAGGGACCCACTGTTGGGAGATCCAGCCTGTTTCAAACTAAGTCAGGACACAGGTAGCTGTTTTGCAGTGCCCAGGAGCCCAAATTGAGTGACTGTGACACAACTTGTTGCAGCCACAGGAATGACAAGGACTGCTCTGCACAAAAACCCAAACAAACAAATCCCCAAACCAACAAAACCACCCCACACAAACCCCAAATCCACAAAATCCTGAAAAACACACACCTAAGACATGTACAGAATCTAGAAGGTATAGAGCAATGCTGATAGTCTCTTCTAGGTATTTAAGTAATGATTTGAAGTAAATGATTTGAAGCTCTAGGCCATGAGACACAAAGAAAAGAAGAAATAAAGGAACAGATCATAGGAAACAGGCTGACTAAAAGCTCCTTGTCCCCACAAAGTGAACTGACCTCAAGAGGATCAGGTGACAAGGGCACAAAATTAGTCTACAGATTAGATCTCCTTTCCCTGGAGATGGAAAGAGAAGTACATTAACTTACAAATACGCAGACACACAGGTTTGTGTTGATGATTTGAGCATGCAAGAAGGGCTCTGCCCTGCAGCGCTGCTCCTCTAGCACCCAACTTACGTTCACGCTGTGGCTCTCGACTGCCAAGGCCAGAAATCCCTTGCTGCCTCGCAAGCTGAGTCTCAAGCTCGGGTAAGCTCTACCTCTGTAAGCCCACTGGGATTTCTTAATGTCTTAACACTTCTGGTTTTCAGATACGTTTAACTGGCAGTGCAGAACTGTGACCCATGGCAAGCAGTAATGTTCTAGTAGAGGAAGCATCCCTTCAGCAGGCTTCCTCTTGGTGGTCATGCCCCCAGTAACCTCGCTGCAACTTCAGTTGAGCTGTTATCTATGTTGTAGTGGTCTAAGCGCCTCTCCACAGCATTTCCCAACTCCTTTGAAACACCATTTAAAGCTCTGTCATGTTACAACAGTCATTTTAAAAGCCTTTTCGGAACTCTGCCACATCCTTCAAAGCAGACACCTGCCCAAGAGCAGCAGATCTCTCAGCTAATGCTGATGCAGGGATTCAGTTTGCATTTTCACTGTTGTTTCTTGTTTTAAATTTCAGATGAGGACTCGGATTCCGACTCGGATTGAAGAATCAAACACCAACCAAGCGTGAAGGCAAGATGATCAAGCACTTTCCCCTTTGCTGAATGCACTGCCAATTGAAGTATCTCTTTATTTCAGCATTGGTATCCTCTTTCCACTCCACTGTTTATGGAATCACCAAAGCTCTGACAGGGCAGTGATGTGGAAAAGGAGACTATTCCCAAAGACATCAGACACTCCTTCAGAACTATGGATTTTATAGTAGTTCAACCTGCCACAGACACCAATATCCAAAGACGGCATCTCAATTCACCGTCGCCCCTCTACTCAGCACCACAATGTACTGAGTAAATGGGAATGTAGTATTTTAAACATAAGTGGAGCTTTTAATATGCTTTCTTAATTCCAAATCTTTAACATTTAATAGCTTTTATACTTCTTTCTGTGCCAAAGAGAGGCTCAGAATGCCTCTACTTTATTTGTATTTTTCTTGATTAACTAACAGCATTTCTTTTTCTTAAGCACGAGTATCCCATTATCTCAGGCACTGAAGGCGTAGATTGCATTTAACACATTGTTTCATTATCTATCTACTGCCTCTCTGTGACAAGAGAAAGTGACAACTGGAAACCTGCAGCAAGAACAAACCTCAATGTAAAACACAATCGTGCAGCAGGGTAGGTGGCTCATCAACATGAGTAACACTTTTCTTAAGCTGCTGGAATGGGGTCACATCCCATCTGCAATCTCACCAGATATGAGGTAGAACAGATGAGGCATTATCTTACCAGCCCCTTCCTACCCTTCGCCTGGAAGCCCTCGTGCCTGTTTGCACGTATGGGTAAGGGAGGTTTGCCAAATACCATCCACCGTCATCTGCCTATCGAAGCCCGCAGGTATTTGTGTGCAAGGCAGCACTGATCTCGTGCTCTGTGTTGCAAACACCAGTCCTCCCATGAGAAGAAGTGCTGGGCTTCATCCCCTGGGTTTGCAAAACAGGCGCTTTTTTCTGTAATACTCAGGATACCTGGGCCCCAGGAGGGCAATATTTCCTTCCCACTGTGAAACGGCAAAGCCCCAGCCTCCAAACCAAAGAACATCTGCAGTGAAATCCATTTTCCCAAACCCCTGGTTTCGGTGGTGGTTGGGTTGGGGTTTTTTATCCCTGGAAGGACATGATTTATCTCATGGTCTAGTATTCCAGGGAAGAAGCTTTCTGACATTACAAGAAGGTGTTCTCATCACTAGCACAACCTACCTTCAACTGTTTTGTGTCCACCTTGGGAAAGGCACAGCACGCTCCCTGCGCGTGGCATCAGACAGGTCGACTTCAAAGAAACCTGTACACAGCTTTTAAAAATTAATAGTAACAGAACAGGTGGCCTTAACAAGAAGTAATTAAAATGAGAGCAGATGGTACTAACAGAGTAAATGAAAAACAGGGATAAAACAATACAAGCAGATTTCCTTTGGAACAAAATTACCACTTGGGTTCCAATTCCCTGCTAGCAGCTGGCTGCTGACAGGCAGGAGCGCGGTACCTGGCGGCGAGCAGGGGCTGGGGAGGTGCTGGCCATACACAGAGCTGTGTGACAGGCAGCTCCTCCACCTCCTGTTTCCAGACCACTGCATAAAAGCATCAGTTGCTTCCAAATGTGAACCAGTAATCTCTGCTTTTAGGAGAAAAAGCTCTTTGAGCCACTTCCGGTGTGAAATTCCACATTTTTTTAATCTTTTCTATTGTCATATCTTACTGGCACACACTGTGACGTCAGGGGACCTGGGCTCATTTTTTATATTCGTTTTGTATTTCTCTTTTTTTTAAACTAAAAAATGTACTGCATGTCACAGCTGGAAACCAGTTCATGGTGATATTTAGGAACCATGCTGGATTAAACTTCTTTTAATGGAAGTGTTGGGTGTCTTTACTTATTTTAAGACCTGGATATGTGCCTTTGCCTCAGACTAGCAAGAGTAGTGGTGTTTGAAGAAATTCCATCAGGAAGGACACCACGTGCTGGGGAGGTGACAACCACACAGAGCCAGCACAAGATACCACTCACACTTACAAGGCGAAACTTCATCTGCAGCACATTAGCATGAAAGGATTAAACCAAGAATTAGTTTTAGCACATTTAGTAGATGCTGGAGATACTGTGCTCTTACTTGCCAAGCAATAATGTTGTAAGCAACCACCCCTTTGGATTTACCTTTCACAGACAAGTTAGAACTTGAAACCTGCTCAGGTTTCTTTGTAATTTTTTTCACTCTGGAATGTTCCTAACATCAACAGGAGAGGCAACCAAAATTTCTCATTAGTTGTTTCAGGGCTACATTAGCAGGCGTGCAATGAACTGCCTGCCCAGAGCATTTCATTATTAGCACTCTAGTATTTGATCATTACATTTATTTCTAAGCAGTTCGCTCCCAAGGTCAAGCACTCATGTAAAAATTCCAGCCTTTCATTTAAAAAGA
Organism: Piaya cayana; assembly: GCA_013389865.1. NCBI lineage: Eukaryota > Metazoa > Chordata > Aves > Cuculiformes > Coccyzidae > Piaya > Piaya cayana. The sequence continues at coordinate 94,766 of WAAB01005631.1, forward strand.
GATTCCCATGATTGAAATAAAATACACTTCTGTATTTTATGAATATCATGTCTGAAAAGAGAATTCAATTAAAAATTACTTTCAAGCCAGTTCTCGCTGGGGCAGCCAGGGGAGCTGACTCAGTCCTTTGTTCCTCTCCTGCCAGCAGTATTGCACTAAGCCAAGAGCCAGGGCAGAGGAAAAGACTGCTTGACTTTTTTGTTTGCTTGCTTGCTTGTTGTAACTCAGCCGACAAGATCTAAATAATGGGGCACTGGTTTCTCTGCAATTCAGGATTCACGACACAGGAGCCCTGTTACACCTGCAGCACGGAACTTCAGCCTTAGTGAAGTTCTTGTGTCGGTGTACCAGCAGGGTCCTAATCAAACGTCTCTTTTCCATCACAACATCATTCCTGTTCCAAACACAAGCCACTTCTGAAATCCACATGGGCTGAGCATACAAGTTCATTACAGCTAGAGCCCAGTTATTCCTGTTTGAATTCCTGTGCTGTTTGAACAGCGCTCAGCAGCAGACAGACCTAAGGAGCAATAAGGGTTTTCAACAGCAAGTGTGGAACAAGTCTGAGTAGAAACGATGCAAGAAGCCTTCTGGTATCAAACCCATGAATCAAAGCCACTAGCAGGATGGCAAAACAATCAGCTGGCACCACAGATGACTGACTTCATACAGCGCTCACACCCTTGGAAGGGCTCTATCCCACCCTCTCCCGTCAAAAAGCTTTTATACTTATCTGTGCGAGATTTGTTCAGTCTTGTGTAGTGATTTTGGACAGAAAACCTTTCCAAGCAGCCTTTTTTAGATTCCCACTGAAATCAAGCGGCTCAGCTGTCCTTTCTGTCCTTTTAGCACTTTGTCCATTACTCCACCTAATTTTGCTTCTCACCTGATACTGTCCAAAGTCTCAAATTTCCAACTGACAAAGTAATTTCCAAGATACCGAAGGAAAAGTGATGCATCTCAGCCTATATAGTGTTTGAGAAGAACAGCCTGCTGGAAAGCAGAAGGCAATTTAATGTTCTGCAGAGCAGGCAAGATGTTTTTCATTCATTAAGCTTCCGTTAAGTGTTCACTGTACACATTTCTAAGCCTGGATTTTATAGCTGCATCTTCCCCTGCTAGGAGACCAGCAGACTGTCTTATTAAGTAAGTGTGTACTGGTAGCCAAACATTAATGGTGCATGTTTCTGACTTCCAAAATGCATAAATTAATGAGAAAAATATATATATTGCTACTATGCTGAGCTACACCTCATAGCAGGGAGCTTGCAACCCACCTCGTAAGACATAAAAAAATAATAAATGAAGTGGCTTGATTACAAAGACCAGGATACAAACTGCCCCAAAGAGTGAAATACACATTGCCTTGAATTTTACATACGCCTGTAACCATCCTTTAATCCTTTCCTGAGCACAGGAGAGCAAGAACACAACAAGGAAGAAGAAAATTTACAAGATCTGAGAATGCAAATCTTGGTTATAAAGCACCCGAGATAACTTTTTGCATGGAGGATTGTTTAATGGTAGGATGGAGACACCATATCTTGATTCTCTTACAAGTAAACAAGAACACATCAAAAAAACCTCACTGCAAACCAGATTCCTCCTTTGTGGGAAGAATTCACAGGACTTTGAGTGATTTGTAAAACTCCTAGGGCAGAAGGCAGAACACTGCTACCCAGAAAATACAAGTGTATTTTTAATTAAAAAAAACTTTTTAAGTATCTGGTTTTCAATCTATTTCCTTGAAAAATAAAACAGCGATTCCAATATTAATTTTGGCCAAGTAATACCTGTGCTTTTGATTTATACCTTTGTGATGCTGTCCATCACATTTTGCTAGCCTGATGCATTAAATAAGAAATTGGTTGCAGTCTGCCCAGGAGACTGACAAAGATTCAGCATTTAAGTTAGAAAGAATAAACCTTTTCCTTGTTTGTGGGTTTGTTTTTTTTAATTCAACATCTGACAAAACTTCTCTTGCCCAAGGAACACCCTGGATAACACCATCAGGAGCAGCATGGTATTAAGTCCAGCACTTTAACTGTTTTTAAAGGGTATCAATTTCATCGAGGCCTGATCTCTAATCAGGCCCAATCATAGAATCACAGAATCACCAGGTTGGAAGAGACCCACTGGATCATCGAGTCCAACCATTCCTACCAATCTCTAAACCATGTCCCTCAGCACCTCATCTACCCGCACCTTTAACACCTCCAGGGAAGGCGAGCCAACCCCCTCCCTGGGCAGCCCATTCCAGTGCCCAGTGACCCTTTCTGTAAAGAATTTTTTCCTTATGTCTAGCCTGAACCTCCCCTGGTGGAACTTGAGGCCATTTCCTCTTGTCCTGTCCCCTGTCACCTGGGAGAAGAGCCCAGCTCTCTCGTCTCCACAACCTCCCTTCAGGTAGTTGTAGACGCAACACATCCCCAGGTTACGGCTGACAGCCCCACACAGGGAAAATGAACCAGCTCATCTTCTAGAAGAGTTGTTCAAGCACATGATCTCCTCAGGGAACCCTTCTGGAGAAGCTTAATTGCACCAACACCTCCGACCACCTCCGCACTGCATGTTATCCCTAAGCAGTGTTTTACGAGCATCATCCATATTCCCAAATCTTCCCACAACACTCCCTGAACCATCCACACGCTTCCTCAGTTCTTCCCATTATTGACTCAGTGCTTTCACCTCACACCTAAAGCACGTGGACACCAAAAATACCAATTGCACCACAGTAGGGCTTGCAGCCTACAGCCCATGAGGTGGCAGAGCATTACCTGTTCACTCTGGCATTTCAGCTCCAAGATTCCTTTTTGGTCCAGAAGGTGATGTGGCCGACCACAAGATACAGCATTTTGGCCCGTTACAATGTACCAGACAGAGAAACCACAAAAGCAATCCCATCATAACCACTTCAGCAATAAAGCAGTTCCGTGTGCTTTTTCTACGCTATCGTGGATTTCTTATATACAGTTTTTCCCTAACCCCTGCACTTATGAGGTTTACTTTGTCAGAGCCGTGTTCACAAGCATCTTGGACAGGATTGATTTGTTTGATGTTGAATGCCAACTGCTGCCTTGAAATGGAAGTGAATTTAAGCAACTGCTGTTACTGGATCATCAGCTCATCAACCACCATGCTCGGCATACTGAGCTTATAAGTCGCCTTTACAGATGAAGACCATGTTTTATACTTTAATATCTCCATTTATTAAACAGGAAGTCTTTCACAAATGATTCCATACTAGATTGATCAAGATAAGTGTTAGAAAACTACCATTTTCCCTACATAAAAAAATACAGACTTTTACCACTATGAAGACACAAAGAGTACCATGAAAATCCAGAAAGCTCAAACCTTCAAATATCAGGAAGAAAAAGACAGAAAGACAACTAATTAAAAAAAAATTTACAAAAAGTATTGTGCCCATATACAAAAGATCAGAAAAGCAAAATGACATTTAAAACTGATAAATACACCATTTAAATTATGCGATAACAGTATGGATTTTATAAACAAGACTGCTTTCTGTATTGCAAGACATTACAATTCTTCAGCTTGTGTTGTTTGGTTTTTTTTAGCATAGAAACCAACAGAAAAGAAGCACACAACATATTGAAAACTCATTACTGGTGTGAAAATGAGTTGGAGGTTATGATTTCTTGTAGATCGACCTTGCCTCTGAAACTGGCCAAACGCTAACAACATGGCTCACAGAGAGATGGAAGATGCCACGATTACATGTATAAACTACAGCTACCGATATGAGGGGATTGTGATCACAGCTGGTAGGTCACAGACCAGAAAGTGTCTATGTTATCAGCTGCCCCCCTGTGCACTTACCAAAATCATCTGAAATTGCTTCAAGGCCGTAAGTTGTCTCTACGTGAACACGTACTGACTGGCGATATTGTTCAATCCTTAACCAGGATTTGGTGATAAATGGGTACCTGATCTGCAGTCTCCTAAGTCAATGGGGAACTTTGCCTGAGTAAGGACAACAGAGTCAGGATCGGCAATCACACAGAGAGTGTGCTTGGAAGATTTTCCTTGGCAAAACTTTACAGTTTTTCTTACTTCAAAAGCAAAATACCGCGGGTATTACACAACAGGCTTGTGCTCATATGGTAAAAGGAAAATTGCATCCCTTTTGCTCAGCTCGAGATGGAATTCCAACCCATTAAGTCAATTAATACTTCTGAGCTGTTCACAATTACAGATCCCTCAGTGTAGGATGTGTATCCCTGAGGGATGAAGTCTTTCTGTCAGGCCTGGATGCTCGGACACCATAAATTATGAGCTAGAACCAGACCATTTTGATTACACCTGCTATGTTTTTCTAGAGCCAGCAGAATCAGCACCGAGGATACAGATATCCCACACTGAGCATCTCCCTACACGAGTCTGAAAGAAAGAATTTGGAAGTATCTTCCAGCTCCCATCAGCTTCATCTCCATTGTTTGGAGGCAGAGCACAGCAAAAGCGATACAACCTTTGGATTCACTGTGCTATCAGATTTACTATTTAGCGCACAACAGGAAAGCAGTGACTACAACAGCCACAAACCTGGGATTTGTGGAAACAAAGCACGATGCGTTAGTGATGGACGTTACAAAAATAGTGTTTCCCGGTTTAATAACTTTACAACTCTGTTTCTGTGAACGACAAGTGCTTATACCACACATGGAAGGCACACCAGGTGAAGCAGTTTTCCGGTATTTGTTTACAATTCTGTGAAAAGACATACAAAGTGTCAACTTTCAAATAAAAATTGAGCATTATTATGAGAAATAAATACATACTTTACTATTTTATTGTGGGTTCCTGAACCCTTACAAATTTCAACATATACAAATAGGTTCAAAATGACACTAACACAGAATAGAGTAAGTCTAGACAGATATAATGATTAGCTAAGTCATTTGTTATATTATGTCATAAATGTTGTGTCTTAAGTATAGAAATCATTTTAAAATGCAATAAATTGGCCACAATATTTAAATCAAAATATTTCCTTACTCCACAACTGCGATGTATGAGTTAAAACTGGATGAACTGTAGTGCTAAGTTACACTCTCCCTCCCCAAATCCAACAAGTAGAAACCGGTAAACATTCAAGATTAAAGTATAAACAGTAGAAAAATGAAGGTAGCAACTGTTGTAATAAAAGGGTGCTAGCCAGAACCACTTTAACTTGTAGACATCAGGATAACTCGTAATATTACTAAAAATATTTAGACAACAATACTTTTGGGATTAAAAGGTTACCAAAAGCGATAAATTGGCCTAGTTATGAGAGGGTATTTTCTTTCGAACACATGAAGGTTTTAATTAAATGTCTATTGAGACATTTGTCCAAAGCAAAACAAATACAATACCCTGAAAGTTCCCATACTCCAGACAATAGTCCGTGACAGTCAGAAGAGGCAGATGGTCATATTTCATTCTGTTACTCACATCCAGATGTTATTAAAACAGCTGTAGGGACCAGCCCCAGTCACAAAATAAGAAAAAAACAACCCAAAAAACAGATACTCCATTAATATGATCTGGCTATTGCTTTTTGAAATGCTGCTATATCCTCATTCTGAACTCATGAAAATAATTTCCATACCCTTCCATATACGCTAACTGGCTCTTTAAAATTTTACCCATCTAGTCCCTGGTATACAGATAAAACCTTCATAGTAAACACAAAGCTCTATGTTATAAATACGTCAATCAAGGTAACTACGTATACTGTATATAAAATTAAATATCTTCTGTTTGCCAAGTATAATTTAAAAAGGAACATCTGTGGGTAGGTATAAAAAAATATTTATTAACCCATAGAGATTAAAAGGCAATTTCACTAACTCATCCTCCCAGCACATCTAGAAGAGCTGCGCTAGGATTCTGAATAGGTAACTTTATCTAATCACATTTCAATGATAAATAGACAACTTTCATTTCTGGGCACATATAAGAACACTTTTGAAAGATGCATATCCCAAAAGAAAATTAGATTGTGTTGCACACTTTAAACTAAAGGCTATTACAAATCACAGTGTAAGCAGATTCCTTTTCAAGATCATTTTTGGAATACAAATGGTTAAATTATAGACAGGTTTTAAGAAGACAACACAAAAATAAGATCAAAATAAGAAAGCAACTCTTTCAGGTTGGACAGTATTGACACTGTCAAACAGATCTATTCAGGTGGCCAAGGGCTAACAGGGAAAAACAACGCACCAGGAAAAACTCTAGAGTGGCACCCAGAGATTTCCTGAATATTTGTATAAATTCGTTTTTAACCAACTCCCTCTGTTAAAATAAAGAGAGGAAAATGGTATCATTTCTACTAAGTATTTGGAATCTATCTGCTAGGTTTTGTACCTATTTCAGTTTAATTTGTAAATTCTTACTTTCACTGCCATGAAAGCTTGCACACACAACATCTCCACCTGCACAGCCTTTCTGAGCTTTGCGGGCCCTCTAACAATCCCTTATTTTATGTCATGAACAAGAACTAAGCACCTGGTTCTCAGAAATGCTACATAACAGTTTCACTCATTTCAGCGGGACTGGGCAGAGATTAGTTCACACCTCTCCTTCCTTCTAGACACGTCGAGCCCTTCCGATACCAGCACCTATGCCTTCTGCAGGTCTCTGTGAAGCAACCACTACCCTCCAGCTGAGCAGAAGTCATTTGATTATCACACCACGTTGTCAACACACTCCAGCTTTGGAGATGCACCATGAACAACATCGGTGTAGAAACTCTCTGACTGTATCACACAGCCAGCGTGGCCCCGGACTTGGGGATGGAGAAACTTCTACACCTGGTGGTCTGACTGAGTGAAGGTGTCCCCCTCTCCTTCTCTTTCCTTCTGCAGCTGGGGATTATTAATATTCACATCATCATTTTGATAGCACTGCATTATTAAGTATCAGGTATGGGTTTCTGTCTCCTTGCCCTTTATAACACCTCAAATTCATCATCAGACTGTGCCCACCTTTTGATTTATCCTAAATACCTTATGACGATGTTTGGTTCCAGGGCTTTCAGCATTTGTTCTTTATGCTCTGATTCTCATGTACAAAGCTGTTCAGTGTCTCAGTTGAGAAGGAAAGAGGATATTTTTGACACTGTTTGAATTGCTATAAACTTGGGGCTTTTTTAATTATACATTATTCTTATTTATTTTGAGGTTTTGGCTTTATCCCCTCACAAAAGAAAACAATAAGGAATGTTTATGAAGTTGTCATGAGACAAGAAGATAACAGATACAAAACAAAGATTAAGGAAGGGGGAGAAGAGGTGCATTAATAAAAGCACATATTACATAAGCATTTGCTGTGCCTGCACATCTCCAAAAGAGCACAAAGGTGACAAGTACCAAATTTGTTCAAGGACCTTAAAGTTCATGGAAAACTAGTGGTTAACTCACTCCTAACAGTCCATGTGCAGCTCACAGGAGATAAATTCCCCTGCTGCATGGCACAGCATTTTAAGCACCAATAAGTCTTGCTGGTTTAGGAAGGGTCAATGACCGTATGGTATAGATGAAAAGAAGTAAGACAAGAATATCTTAGGGAACATTGAAAACTTTCCCTGGTTTTCCCCTCTTCTTTCTAGACTCGACAATGAAATAGAAACAAGATGAATATCACAGACTGAAATACAGACACCCAATCTCTACCATCAGTACCTGTCTCTCAAAAAGGCAGAGGTAGGTGAATCTCTAATCCTCTCAACCTCTAAGCATGTGGCTCCTACCTGAAAGCTCACACAGAAACACATGCAGGACACCAACTAGTGTCCAAAGTCCTAGGGGAAGCGTAAATCCCTCCAGCACATCCAGCCCAAACATCATAAGCCATCATAAAAGGAACAGGTACCATATTTAATCAAAAGGACGATGGACACAGTATTCTCATCCTCCTTACGCTGAAACAGACACCAAACAGATCAATGGAGAAGGCTTAACAAAAATTAAATGTCAAAACGCGAGATAGATGAGACATGAATATATGAAATTATAAGAAGAAATGGAGAGTAAGAAGGAATCAACTTCACTAAGAAGCGATTAATCTGTCAAATCAGTTCTTAACTATGGTTTTAGAAACTCCTGTTGGAGGCAGTTTGCACGTCATTACCGGCATGTATAATAAACTGAAGTTAAGGCTGACAAAACTGAGCATACATAGCATAAAGGGGATAACAGATATTCTTATAGTAATTTGCTGTTTAATCTTTTGATGTCTGTGCATAGAGTACAAAACTTCCCGTCACTTCCACATGCAGAAACAGATGGAGACTGCATATCTGAGGGTTCGGTTTGACGGGAGAGGACTGATCAGAACCATTGCTGTTTTGAGCATCCCATTCCTACAAGGTTCCACTGCTTAGCTTTAATTTAGTTTTACTTACAGTGGGTTTCAAGTCCCTTTATGGAGACAAACAGCATTCTTATGGGGAAAAAGTATATGCTCAACACTTACAAGCAAGACTGGCTGGGAGGAGCAACTTAACATCACTTCTCTAGTTTCCAAAAAGATTTCATCTTTCTACCCTATTTTATTACTTCAGATATTTATTTTTTTTTACGATGACTTCAGTTTGGATAATAGTCTTAAAATACTACCACCTCTTTGATCCACTGTGTAAAATTAAGTGGGGTATCAACCACATATATCTCATGTGGTCTTCATGTCTCAAATTCAGTTGTCTCTCACAGCTACCTCAGTTCCCTTCTATACAATCCAAACAGTAAATGATGTCTCTCTAGAGTAAGAGATGCTTAACTTAGATTTTTAGAAAGTATATACTGTACAATACTAAAATCAATTAAAAATTTACATTTGTTTTTGTTTAACAAAGTGTATCAGATAGTATTTTTTTAGAATTAGTATTCTCTTTGACTTCTACCCTGAAAGCTGTGCTAAGCTCAAGTCATAATGCAAGTAATAAATAACGGCATGCAGTTCTGAGCTCAAGCAAACTCATTTCATGTGTAAAACCACTCAAGGTGATTCAGGTACGCTACAGGGTCAAGCATGACGCTGTGTTAGAAGTGTCACCATATCACTCCAGCTAAAAGGTAACAAAAGCTTTTCATGATCTCACTGCAGAAAAAGCTTGGTGAAGTTATCCTTTCTCTAGGTAAGCGAAGGTGTAAGGATTTGAAAGACACCACATTCATAAACCTAGATGCACGAGACCTCCCACATTTCTGAAGAACACAGATTCAGCACAGGGAGCAGAGAGGTGAACAGGGAGTTCTCTTACACACGCACCACTCCCAGTCCTTGTCACAAAAAAAGACATGCTCCTCATGAAAAGCATTCGTTCTGCATCACCTAACTCCTGTTTCTTGATTCCAGGTAAGGGTTCCACTCTAAAGACAAGGCCCTTCTGGAATATACTGTCATTGAGCACAGGCAGGGGTTTGTCGTGTGGGGTTTTGTGGAGCAGGTGGGGTTGCTTGGTTTTGGTTGGTTTTTTCCAATCTTTATACAAACTGCTTTAATGCCCATTTACAATTCCAGTCTAGGTACCACTGTGCTGCTTTTAAAAAGGTTGTTTTAGTAACCAACAATGTATACAACCTCTCCTTGCAAAGTGGGCAGAGGGCCAAACAACAGCAGGATAGTAACCATCGTATCGGCAGCAATAAACTTCATTATTTCATACCATGTTGAACACAGAGCTGTCATTTCCTTGCGATGAAACACACTAACCTGGTGAGACACCACCACAGGAACACATCTACGTTCTCAACCCAGATCTAGAGCTTGGATCACACAGTTCAGTTTTTAAACCGGTGTTCCCTTTGGCAATACCCTTCATTGAAGCACAATAAAATGTGACTTTAAGTGATAAACCATTACTCGTTACGAAAATGCTAGTTTTCTTTAACTTCATTAGTGCCTTTTTCTGAATTTTAATCTCCCTCTCAGCCACAAAGGTGAAACGCACTGCAGACGGCAGTAAACTGAAAGTGAGAAAACAGAGTTTTGTCACTGGTTTTCACACATGGAAATAATTCCCTATTGCTCAATTCAAACACTGCAGCACCAGGGTCCCACCTGCCACCATCCACATTCCCTGCAGTATTGAGAAAGCCCAGGTACTTCTACTGATCTTCTGTTCAGTATAACCTGTGTTTGATATTTAAAAGCAATCTGTCTGCAACGTGTTGCCGTTTGCTCTTAACACTCCAGGTAACAACATTCATCCAATTAAGAGCACACCTACAGAGGAACACGATGCAAAGAGTGTTCAAGCCAAATGCGACATAAATTCAGGTGTACGTAGCACACAGTTCTGCTCATTGCAGAGATTTCATTGGAATTTGAGTTTTCAGTAGAGAAAATATCTTTCTCTTCACTGGAAGTACCATTTAAATAAGAAAACTCCACTTAACTCAAACTATTTCTAAACAAATCAGCACAATTACCCTCCAATTATCTAAACTGATTTTCCAAAGAAATAGTAGGGGAAAAAATCGGCAGAAACACCCAATTAGAATTCTTTTAAGAAACAGTTTTATCTACTACCAACACTTAATTTTAGAAGAAACAACCAGCCTCCCAGAAAGGAAAATATTTATCTTGCATGAATCACAATATCACAGCACTATTAACCTTAGAATCATTTTTTTTTGCTAGTTTTTGCATACCTGGGGTTCTCAGAAAGGTTGAACCTTAAAAAAAAAAAACCAAAAGAAAAATAAAAAAAAAAAAAAAAAAGAAAAGAAAAAAGAAAGCCATGACCAGAATGCAAGCCTATTGATGACAGCCTCTTCTTTCTCTGCCCCACCTCTCAATCCCCTTTTCTCCATCCTGCCTCCCAAGCCCATTTATTTTCCCATCTTTGGAATGAAAAATAAAGTATCCCAATGTTAGCAGAAAACCATATACTCGCGCTTGATGCGTGATGGTGACCGTTCAGCAAACACACTAACTCTGCACAAGTTCTGATGTGTCCAGGCCCATGCATGACCTGAAAATGGCAACGTCAGTGCCACCCCCAGGTAAGCACCTCCACACCCATCGAAAACATGGAATGGTTGTCCTTGTCAGCTCTCCAAGTGCACCAACAGTGAAACTGTAGGAGATCTTGCAGATGAGAATTGAGCTGTGCTGCTAGAGCTCCGTGAGGACCGACACAGAGAGTTTGCTGGACATGACTCATGGCTTAAGTTATTGCTATTTGCCCCTCGCTTCCTTTTCACCTGTATTAAATTTATTTTTGGTGGATTTCTTTCCTACACAAGCAGTGTAGAGCTGGTCTTAGTGTTTTCAATGGGTGAAGAAACAGTGGCAGAAGATGGATATTCAGAGCTTGCATTGGGGAGAGGGAAGGAAAGGTTTGTGCAGTTAATCCAAAACCACAACGTACTTTGAAACATACAGACATTATATATTATATCAGCTATATAATATAAACGTATATGTATGTATGTGAGCATCTTAAACTGATCTTGCTTTTGAATGACCAACATTTTACTGCCTTCATGACGACAGCTTCTGACTCAATGCACTGCTGCACAAATGCAGGGCCGGGCACTCTTTGCCACCATCCGATCTTCCTTTTCTTCCTTAAACAAAGAAAAAACCCTTTATTCCATGAGGGAGTTAAGCACTACTTCTTTTCCCTTTGCAGTCCCATTTGAAGGTCGCTTTCATGCATCCAGACGCTGAATCTCAGGGCGGTGATCAACTTCTCTGGATTCTGTCCGAGCACGTATGTAATCGCTTGTCTGCCGACTGTTTTGTTGTCTGCTGTTCATTCGCCACTTTTTAATAGCTAAATAGGTGTTCACAGCATACGCTGCCATTGCCAAGAAACCAAATATCTACAAGAAGTAGAAAGAATTGTCAAAGACAATTTTCCGGAAACAAGAACAATAGAAGTTTCACAACAAATTCCTCACAAGCTTGGTTTTCTACTTTATTTGTACTGACAAGTCATCGTGGCCTGCAAAATTGATGGGTTTATTCTTCAATGAACTAGAGAATGCACAAAAGCAACTAAGAACAATGATCCCAGAAAACAAAGCTCTCTGTCTACCAACGTGACAATTAAATACTGCAGTGTAACTTCAATGGAAGAATCTCTGGTAAAGAAGAATGCAGCTCTTCATCCAACAGCTCATTCCTCAGGGTGCACATAACAGTGAATGAATGATAAGAGAAGAGATGACCAGTCCAGGCCGTGAGCCTGGAGAAGAAGCTAATCTGCAGTTCTTCCTATATGCTTCTGCAGAACTGTTGTGTGATTTTCGGTGTTCGGGTTTGGAAGAAGAAAGGTTGCCAACTCAAACACAAAATCAATTTGCTTGACCTTAGTCTTCTAGATGTGAAACCCTGAAGTAAAGCACTACTGCACTCACTCCACAGAACAAAAATTATCTGTAGTGAGCAAGAAGAATTTGACAAATCGTGTGTAAGCAGCTCCAATTTTTTGTGAATTTTTTGCTCTATCTTTTTCCTTCAGCCAGCTACAGAGAAAGCAGCAAGGCCAGTTTGACTGTTCAAGCGCTCTCTGCAAGTCATTTTCCTGTTTGCTCCTGCCTCAAGCTTTAAGATAAAACAATTCAAAGGATTCCAGTACTTCTAAAAGCAGAATTAGCTTACCGCCAACTGTAAAATCAGAAGTAAATTGTGATGGAAAAGGCAGCAGGAATATTCAGTGGACACAAGGGCAAAGCTAGTTTTAACAGAAGACAAGAGTCATATAAAAGTAAGTTAAAATTCTTACCACAGCAGCAATTTCTGCTCCAGTTCTATGGTTTAAAGCAGCAAGAACTACAGAGGCAACGAAAAAGAAGAAAGTGCTGAGTCCAGTGTTGACCAGATCCTAAAAAAATAAATGAATTAGCATTACTAAACAATTATTCTTTGCTTGCTTTTACTAGAAGTGATGAAACAGAAGGCAGTTAAAACAAGAACTACAGCAATACCACCCTATTTAGTATGCAGTCTCTGGCTTACACTAAAGGCAAAGACCATTCCACAGGGAACACAGTCAGTGTGCACCATACAGCACCAGTGCCAATTCTGATGTTACCTCCATTTCTACTGGGTTTATTAAGAAAGAAGTCAGCACAAACCATGAGCAAAGTTGTTCTACTTCAGCCAACCCCAAAGCCACCTGAATATCAAACCTGTGCACTACAGAAACCCCTTGCTCTCTTCCACATCGTGACAGTGCTCCATGCATTGCCCAGGTAACAGTCATGGATGTTTCTACAAATTCTTTGAGGCTGTTGTAGAACCCTGCACACCCTGTGCTATTTCTACCAACAACAGTTGCCTGTATGATGAGAATACGCATATTTCTATGCATTTATCACATAAAACTCAAGCCTACAATTCAAGCAGACATTTCAGAACTGCACAGCAACACCCAAGGTGCATCTACATTCAGGGAAAATTCTTGCTTTGCTCCCAGCCCAGAAAATCAACAGGCAACATGTGTTTCAGTTATAGACACACTGCCTACGTCACACAGGGTTCAGATGATTATGCTGCTGTGACTTACACATAGCAAGGTCATCAGCAGATCGCTGGAACACAAGTGAGACTTCTGAACAGCAGCTATGAGCATGGGAAGAATGACATCAACACAAGGCTGTGAGATCAGATTTGTTCCCTGTTCTCATATCCACATTTTCAGAAGTATGCTGAAGATTGGACAGGGCACAGAGAAGAGCCACGAAGTTATTTGAAAGGGAGAGAACATTTCTTACAGTATGAATCAAGGAACTTAAGCTGCTCTGAATATTAATAAGATTGAACTATGCACAACATTAAGACCCCAGTGTTCAATAAATCAAAAACTACTAGTTGTTTTAAAAGTTTTAACATAGAAAAGCACAACAAAATTAATAGTATAATAAAATCAACAGCTGCAAAGTTAAGACAAAAGTCATATTCAAAATTTAATGAGTATTAATTGTAATAGAGTTAAGCATTAGGACAACCAAAGATGTACTTAATATTCCATCTTTTCACTTCTTATAATCCAGGTCAAGGGTTTTTTCAGACACACATTTTGTATTTCCTCAGTACCATACCTAAAGACTAAATGGAGGGCACATAATGCTTTGATTTATGGGGTCAGATATGCTTAGTCATTAACCCTATTGACCTCTGACTTTTTCAATCTGTCAGCTTGATCATCCTGCCGGAGGAAAACAGTAGAAGCGAGATAGCTAGACCTACCCACAACATGACAGGCATCAGCATCTCTCTCCATGCTACAAACTGACTTGAAGGCCTCGCGTAAGAAATTTGAGACACTCTAGAATATGAAATACTGCTGAAATGAGACTGCTGCTGCTATGTCATAATTTTTCCAAGAAACCAAAACTATGAGTATGTTAGGAACTTTGTCATCATCACTGGCATTTGATTTTATTTTATTGTACTCTCAAAGAATATGAAATGTATCCTTGCAAAGAATGCAACAATTCAAATCTAAAGAACTGATTCCATCTTGGGGCTCCAATTTATTTGTTTCCACAATTCCATTTTTTCTATTTAGGTCAATACCTTTCAGTGCAATTAATAATTGATTCACATTCACACATCAAGGCTGCTTTATTTAAAAAAAAAATAAAACTAACACAATTTCCTATCCACGGATCAAATTGTTTGGAGTTTAGGGAGCAATGACACTAATCAATAGTGTCATAAAATCACAGAATCACAGAATGGTTTGGATCAGAAGGGACCCTAAAGCCCATCCAGTTCCATCCCCTGCCATGGGCAGGGACAAATTCCACTGGATCAGGGGCTCCAAGTCCCATCCAACCTGGCCTTGAACACCTCCAGGGATGGGGCAGCCACCACTGCTCTGGGCAACCTGGGCCAGGGTCTCCCCACCCTCACAGGAAAACATTTCTTCCTCAGATCTCATCTCAATTTCCCCGCTTTCAGCTCAAAATCATTCCCCTTTCTCCTATCCCTGCACTCCCTGATCAACAGCCCCTGCCCAGCTTTCCTGCAGCCCTTTTCAATACTGGAAGCTCCTTTAAGGTCTCCGCAGAGCCTTCTCTTCTGCAGGATGAACAACCCCAGCTCTCTCACCCTGTCCTCATACGGGAAGTGCTCCAGCCCTCTGATCATATCCTCATTGGCTCCTCTGGACTCACTCCGACTGATCCAGGTCCTTCCTGTGCTAAGAACTCCAGAACTGAACACAAGGCTCAAACTGAGGTTTCACAACCATAGAGCAGAGAGGGAGAATCCCACCCCTCGCCCCGCTGGTCCCACTGCTTTGGATGCAGCCCAGGACACAGTTGGCTTTCTGGGCTGCCAGCGCACATCTCGCATGGAGCTGCTCATCCACCAGCAACCTCAAGTCCTTCTCAGGGCTACTCTCAATTCATCAATACACACATCACACAGATATACAACGGTAACACCATAGATGCAAATATCGGTAAAAGTTTTTAATCCAAAATTTCATACTTACTGCTTAGAGCAGAAAGATAAGAAAAGGAAAAGCGCAATAGTTTTGGATTAAGCCAGAGCAAACAAAAGAGAAGGAACTACAGCAAGAACTCAAGAAGTAAACCACACTCCCTAGAATAATGTAGGGTTTTTCCACGTAAGAAAATGAATAATCGTGACAATAAAAAGAATAAACTAATTGAAAAAAGATGAGCCATTTCAAATCTGGCCATGATGTAGCTAAAGTTCTTGCTATTATATTTATAGACAAAGTAAAAACCACATCACACTGAAGAATTTCTGCTGAAATTACAGCAACCTCATGAGACAGTGTGCTGTGCCATAAAATACTGTGCAAAGCTGCCATCCATAACAGAGAAGAAAATCTATGAGCTGAATCAAATCTACTCTAGGCTGCTGCTGTTCCCTTTTTCCTTTTCCAAAAGGATTTCAAGAGAAAGACCGACTTCTGGTCACTGGTGAGTTATTCGCAAGTCATTCTGTTCAGTCACCAATGCTCCTTCCATTCTAAAGGACAGTATGCAAGGACAGTGACCTGTCCAATCAGAAGGTGTAACAAGCAGAGGAAGCATCTTAACTTGTGGGTGAGGGGCTTTTGTTCTGCTGATTCTGCTGTAAAGGTGGGAAACTTCCGAAAATTAAAGTGGACAGCATTCTACAGTTTTTAAGGGTCTAGGCCAGTATTGTTCCTGGATGAAAAAGGATGGGAGAAGCTGAACTGGTGCTATGAATGAGATGTTAATAGCCCTGAAAAATTCCATTAAGGAACTCCTGAAAGCTGCAAAGAACACTAGCTTAGAAAGCTTCTATTTAATTCTCTGCTTCGGTATAATACATTACCAGAGCTGGCTCTGACACTCAGAGGCACCAGTAACAATGAGCTTTTACCCATCACTCTCCATGACTTCACACATGCAAACTTTTACTAGGCATTCAATCAAAGTACATGCTCTGCCCTTTTATCCTGTATTTTGGGGTGAAGCAAGAGACTGCACAAGTGACCAGGTGCAGGGAGCCAGTGCCATACTGCAGTTGCAATTTGTATAAACAAAACTACAACATTTAACCCGGTGGCTGCTTTTGTTACCTGCTTTCTGAAATCCAAGAGTGATATTTCGATGACGTAGATAAGATTAATGTAACCTGGAAAAGGCCTGCACATTTCAACAACCTCACTCTGTCACAAAAGATGACAGAAGTCAGTGCCCTGCTACTGACCAGGTTATTTTCCACAAAAGAGAGCTCAAAGTAGCACTTCCTCCTAGCTCTGTTTGGGGTTTGGTGGCTTGCTTTTCAGTTGGCAGGGGAAGGGAGGGGGAATGTGGTTATTAATTTTGATTACTCAGGAGAAGGAGAGTAGGGGGTGTACAATGCCTCTAATTTTCCTCTCCAATCGGTACTTTACTTGCAAAGCTTCCCCTGTTGCTATGTGAAGTACAAACATACCCATCACCCTTCTAAACCAAGCACCTCTGTACAGACGCTTATAATTTTACTCTATAATCATATTATTAAACACTATATGACTATTCTGAACCACAATTGAAAGTGGAAATATGGTTACTCAAGCAATATAAGTCTTGGTTAGAAAGAACTGAATTAACTGCATCAGCATTAAATCTGGTTTTTTTACTTTTTATTTAGGCTTACACAGGTTAAAAAGCCTTTATTCAAGCACTGTATTAAGCTACTCCAGGACTGACATAGGCATTCCCTTTACTTAGTAAAATGGTCCACAAGCAGTGTTTTCAGAAACATGTTAGTGACCCAGCAGGCTAGATCCACACTGCGCAGAGATGCCTGTGTGCCCACCTCACAGTGTGGGGCTACGCTGCCAGGACCCCACAGGTCCCACATCACACACGGCAGCCCCCAGAGGTCTCTAGCATCCATATGCATGTGCTCCTGTTCAGGTGCTCCCATCCCAGGTGTCTGGGCACTTGCTGGAAATTAGTTCTTTTTCCAGATGTCAAGCAAAGTAAGTAAAAAACTACAGAGTTAACACAAGCAATTTTTTAAAAAAAACAAACTCAGCCAGTTCTCCAAAGAGTCAGAGACAAGCTTCAATTCTGAAGAAATGGAAGGAGTGCCCTCAAAAAATCAAGATTTTTATGATTTTATTCTATTTTTTCAGTTGGAGTACGAGCTCTGTTAGATGTAGTAACTCTGCTGTAAAAGACATGTTCCTGATTGTACTTCTAAAACCTCCATTTCATTTTCTTGAATATCAGCTGCTCGATTCCCTCTCAGTTCAGAAAGAACTCAAGACTTCTTTCTCAGTTGCTCCTCACTGCTTCCCCTGCTTGTTTTCCCAGGCTGCACAGACAGGACCCCCAGTTATCATAGAATCACCAGGTTGGCAGAGACTCATCGGATCGAGTCCAACCATTCCTAACACACACTAAACCATGTCCCTCAGGACCTCATCTAACCATGCCTTAAACAACTCCAGGGAAGGCAAATCAACCATCTCCCTGGGCAGACTGTTCCAATGCCCAGTTTTCCTTTCCGTGAAAAACTTCCTCCTAATCTCTAGCCTAAATCTACCCTGGCAGAGCTTGAGGCCAAAGCAACAGACCTCACAAGGAAGAACTACTAAACATTGTAATATTTCTCGTATTTAAAACTTATGTTTGTATTACAGTTGGACAGGATGATCTTAGAGGTCTCTTCCTACCTTGATGATTCTGTAAACCTATGATTCTATGATTTCTTACAGAATTAGGCATCGTTTACACCATGCTGCACCAAACGAGGCCTGCCAAGAACACTAACCCAGAGGAAATCAGCTTATAAAAATGCTCATTTTTATCCTTAATAGGTATTACTACTTAGACAGTAAACAGAAGGATGACCAACTTAATTTTTCATTCAACAGNTTATTCTATTTTTTCAGTTGGAGTACGAGCTCTGTTAGATGTGGTAACTCTGCTGTAAAGGCATGTTCCTGATTGTACTTCTACAACCTCCATTTCATTTTCTTGAATATCAGCTGCTCGATTCCCTCTCAGTTCAGAAAGAACTCAAGACTTCTTTCTCAGCTGCTCCTCACTGCTTCCCCTGCTTGTTTTCCCAGGCTGCACAGACAGGACCCCCAGTTATCATAGAATCACCAGGTTGGAAGAGACCCATCGGATCATCGAGTCCAACCATTCCTAACAAACACTAAACCATGTCCCTCAGAACCTCGTCTAACCATGCCTTAAACACCTCCAGGGAAGGCAAATCAACCACCTCCCTGGGCAGCCTGTTCCAATGCCCAGTTTTCCTTTCCGTGAAAAACTTCCTCCTAATCTCTAGCCTAAATCTCCCCTGGCAGAGCTTGAGGCCAAAGCAACAGACCTCACTAGGAAGAACTACTAAACATTGTAATATTTCTCGTATTTAAAACTTATGTTTGTATTACAGTTGGACAGGATGATCTTAGAGGTCTCTTCCTACCTTGATGATTCTGTAAACCTATGATTCTATGATTTCTTACAGAATTAGGCATCGTTTACACCATGCTGCACCAAACGAGGCCTGCCAAGAACACTAACCCAGAGGAAATCAGCTTATAAAAATGCTCATTTTTATCCTTAATAGGTATTACTACTTAGACAGTAAACAGAAGGATGACCAACTTAATTTTTCATTCAACAGCTAAGCAAGCAAAAGAAAACCAAGATTTTTTTTCAAAATGGAAGAGGGAAAATTTAATTTGTGAAGGCCTTTGAACCGCAATTTTGCAACTGCACACTTTGGAGCTACAAGACAGTTTGTCACTCTGGCACCACACCAGATTTTCTGCCAACTCCTTCAGGTGTTGCTCGCTTGCACACAAGGTTTCATCGCTGCAACAACTGAAAAACCTTAACCCTGCACAGATGATGAAATAAGTTTTCAGTCAGCACAAAATAGAACCACTGATCTGTGTCTAAGAGACACACCTGACTCCACTGAGGTTTCCTCCATGTTGCAGCGCTTCCCTAGGACTGAGTCCAGCCTAACAAGCCCAGCGGAGCTCCAATTAAAGTTTGTGCTCTGCTCAGTTCTGTGCCTCATCTTTGAGGTTGAAAGACTGCATTCAGAACCATGCACACGCACACAAAACCCTGCTAGAGCGCCAGTGGATGGTTAAAATAAATCAATAGTCACAATCTACTGGAAGATTTTTTTTTCCCCTACACACAGGCAGAAATAGTTCATTCTGTTGGTTGATTATGCAAGGATTTACATCCATCAGGACTTGAATCTCTCTCATCATACAAACTCTCACCCAAGAGACACTATCAAATTCCAGTACTTCCAGTTATTTGCAATCACTTCTCCCCCTCCCTAAGTCATCTCTGTTCTCAGCCCTGGGAAAAAGGTACCTCAGCTTTACAGTGGAACCACTGCACGGTGACAGTGACTGTCAAAGCCTGGAAACCACATGCAAATTCACCACAACACCAACACTGCCACAAACACTGCTCTGAACTTTCCTACCCTGCCCCTTCCTTCTTCAAGAGGGCCATGTCACACACACAGTGCAGCTATAAGATCTTCAGATCTCCCTGCAAATGAGAGTCAAATAAAGAAACAATTTTTAAAAGAAGGATGATTTACCCAAAACATGAAATTATAGTAAGCATTCGGTTACTAGTTGATTCTTCAAACTAGACGTTTCAAAGCAGCAGCTCCTCAGTTAAGCAGGAGCCTCTGCTGTGTGCTCATTCCTCTATGCCACTGAGTCTCTTTGCAGAACAGGCTCCCTTTCAGCTGTGAAGCATAAAGGAAATGGAAATTTCCACTGACGGGTTCCCCGGTTTTTGCATTTCTGCATAATATCGGTAATACTGCACAACACAGACAGGCAACTGTTCTTTCATCTTACGTTGACAGACCTGCCTCTTCCCAATACATCCAAGCACGGTTCTTTCCTGGCCTCACCAACTCCATAGCTTCGTGTTTACCTCAGGAAAACATGGAAATGGCTGGCAAGTCTCTAATTAGGGTCAAAACAAAGCTCTTTTCCCCAAATGGCTAAAAACATGTATTTAAAAACATCAGAAAATGTGTATACACTGATCCACGTTTTAATTCCAGTCAGGACAGGGGACATCAGACAGTATCCACAATGCATCAGAAAGAGTCTGACCTTAATAAAGTCCTAAACAATCCCCAGTGGTACTTCCTTAACCATAGAAACAAACTGTTTCTACAAAGTTTGTGCCAGTCCAGTGTGTAAAGACAGACTTCTTCCTAAATTTAAGACTATTAAATTACCCTTCATTAAAAGCTGTTCAAAACAGCCTTCTTTAATTCAATGCAAGTTGATGAGCTAGCTTCAAATTTAAAGGTCCATTAATCTATAAATTAAAGTGCAACCAAAGGTATTTCAAGCACTGTGAACAGCCTCTTCTTTTCACATAGCTTCTAAAAGCAAAGCTTGAAGCTTTTCACAAGGGAAATATCCATTATAAAGTCATACCTTTTTTTTAAAGCATGTATACTAATGAATTTATAAATAAGAAGGAGTGACTTCCTCCTAAAGCACGGAGCGTAAAAGTCTGTTGTACAGAAAGCAACTCCTGTGCTAACCATGTCATACAGAGGCTGCAAAATTATCCAAATAACCATTGGAACACAGGAAACTATTAAATACTGGAAGAGGCAAATAATGTATGAATATATATCTAAACTGTAAAGACGCCAAAATAAGCCAAAAAAATATTCAACCACAATTCTACATTCTTAAATTCCTGCTAACTTTGCCAACTTAATCTCCCATAGATGTTTTGTGAGCAGCCTTCCACCCACCACCCAATATGTGCGACGGAGACCAGTCATCAAATAGTGAAGATTTCCCTAAAAACTGAAATACATAACTTTTTAATAAACCAACCCACCCAACCAAACAAAACCCCACACTGCATCTTGTTGGATTTTTAAGTCTTTTTTTCCTCTAAAGAGCTCTAACAGGGTGCTGAGCAAAGGTAAGTAACACTGCACTCAAAGCGGCAATTCTCATCCCTCAAACACCATGAGAAGCCAGAGCAGAAGCAAGGAGCTCCCAGTTCCACACTGGTACCTCCTGCAGCACTGGGGCAGAGCACTGCATTTAAGCTTCTGTACTTATGTTCATTCAACGTATTGTCAGTGTGTTCTGTCAGGGAGTAAAAGCCACAGGGCCAACAGCGGAACAACAGGTACAGACACACAGAACCAAGGGTAGGCAAAGTCCTTACATCAACTCTTCCAGAGATACAGCTTCAGCTCAGACACGGACACCACACATACCGCTTTGTGGTCTCTTCTCTGGTCCTGGTCAAAATTACTTTGAAACACGAGCTCGATCCAGTACACACTGTGAAACTGGTTTTGTTTTGCAAGCCACCTGGATCTCCCCCAGCTACAGTTACCTCCCACAGTTCTCAATCCATCTGATCTATCTACCAAGCACTCTCAGGAAGTGTTCCTCAACAGATCATTCATTCCCAGAGTACAAAGGGTCATCTGATTCCACATTCCGGGCTCATTTTAGACAAGTCGATTAGGCTTATAAAGAGTTACTGCAAATGTGCAAATTGCAACATTAATAAATTACAATAAAAACAAATTACAAAAATCACACAGAAGCCTACAACCCTCAGGGACCAGTTTCCAACAGCGCTTATAAAAGTCCTGTTATAAAATAAAACAGAACAACGGCACATCTGTATCCATACTGCCCAAAGAAGTTGATATAAATATTGTCCTTGAAGTTGACAGATCTTTTGCTAGAGTGACTAACATGTTGATTTTATGACCTGTGTTTATGCAACCCAATCTGAAAGTTTAACTCATAATACAGCATGGAAATAGAGACTTGTAAAAAAGGAATGTGCACTGCCAGCAGTTCTCTTCCTAAAACTCCTCGTATTTGAGAACACATTAAGCATTGTTGGTCAATGTTTAATAGTTGTGTGTGCAAGCAATTCAAAATAGCCATTTTTCACAGAAAGCACAATATTTTACACTCCTACCCAATGATTGTATCAATCTCTGTAGGAAATTACATGCAGCATAGCTGTCCTAATATTAAAAAAACAGCTTAAGAGGGAACAACAGGCTACTGTAAATACAGCATCTACGTTAAACAACTCCAGGCTGCATTTTTATCCGCTTCATCTACAAACAGTAATTGCTGGCATTAGCAGGAAGCTTTTCCTTCCCAAGAGAATCCACCAGAAGACAATTTTAGTTCTGTTTAATGGAGTTTAATCTTTCCACATTTCAAAGCTCTCTCAGCTTTTAGAATTCAAAATAAATATAAATAAAATGCATATTTTACTCAGCAGCAAGGACTCTCATGCACAACCTTAAACAACAGTAGCAAGTAAAGTTCAAAAACCAAACTTAAAACCAGCTTTGCAGTTATTTTTAACAGAACGAGGATTCGAATGAACTTACAGTAAGATTCCAGTTGATCTGTGGTATTCTTGTGTGGAGATTTAGACTGAACATAAGCAACAGAACTCCAGTAACCACCAAGGCGCTACAGCTCACAAACTCGAAGAAATAAAGGCCTTCGCATGGAGAGCATTCCATGATGGTCTCTATGCAGATGAATGCAATCAGTGCCAAAACCTAGGAAGAAAAACAAGTGGAAAAAATATAAATAGATTTCCACATTTTGAAAGCAGCCACAAGTATTCCTGACATTTCCATTGGGAACACGATCAGTTTACGCTCAGGAATGTGTGATTTTAGCTTATAACAGGACACCGTCTAAAGAGCAAAAACAAAAGCAAATTAATGCAAGACCTGCTGGATATCTCCCGTTCAACAAAGTACATTTTAGCAAAACCATGAGGAGCCCAACATCAAAATGACTGAGACCCTTCAAAAGGCAGAAAACTCCTTCAGGCCGTTGCTTTTTTATGCACCTCAAACAATTCACTTCATTTTTCACTCATGATATGCTATTCCAAAACTTGAAGATGGAACACATTTGTCTGTTGGGCCAACCTCAAGCTCAATAACGCAGTATTAATATAGTGTGATTGTGAAAGACATTTCAATAAAGCTGCTATTTAAAATTCACTACCAACTCCAACATCTAAATCACTTCAAAACAGAACAGATTCAGGATCTCTCCCAGCCTCCAAAAACGCCTGCCTTGTTCATGTTTTTTATTCTCAATAGACCATAGTTCATATTGGTCTTTATCAAGGAGTGCAGGAACAGGACAAGGGGGGAGGTTTTCCGTTGAAAGAGGGGAGATTGAGATGAGATCCTAGGAAGAAATTCTATACAATGAGAGTGGGGAGACATTGGCCCAGGCTGTCCAGAGCAGTGGTGGCTGCCCCATCCCTGGAGGTGTTCAAAGCCAGGTTGGATGGGGTTTAGAGCCCCTGATCTAGTGTGAGGTGTCTCTGCCCATGGCAGGGGGTGGAGCTGGATGGGCTTTGAGGTCCCTTGTGTCCCAAACTACTCTAGGATTCTGTGATATAAAACCACATTTTATCGTTCTGTTACAAGACAATAAAATAGGCAGCTAACAGAAGATGTAAAAACTCATGCTGTTGCAAACATGTACAACTGGGATAATGGTTAGTGGCACTAAATCCAGGAGCTATTTTGGTAGAGTTAACACAAACACAGACTGCTGCAAGATGAGAGTTTAACCTTCTATATAGGATAAAACAGTAAAAATGACCGTACTTTAAAATTTGCTCAATGGCCAAAACTGAAGTATGGAAAACCCATACACTGCTATTGGCTCCTCCTGAGACACCATTAGACACTACTGATGAGCTACTCCCAGTAATTCAACTTACATATGTACACTGATGTTCCAAACTGATTTCTCTTTAAATATAAGCGGTAAAAGAAAAGCAGTTGCAATGACAGTTTTGTTGTTTGGTCTAGGTTTGGGTTTTTTGCCTCCGTTTTCAAGACAACCCCCCCCACACACAGCTTTGCATTTTTCAGAAAGAATTCACTTTTGCACTCTGCCACAAAATCCTAATGAGAGCGTAGTAAGTCACTTCAATTTGATTATGAAGGACTCCAGGAGATAGTCTCCTCAGAGCTAAATATCCCATAGTTTGAAGGTTTTGCACAAACAAAACACAAGTTTGAAAGACTGACAGAAGCCACAACACAAATCCATCTGCTCCCTTGCCAATCTCAATAATGTTTTGCAGATACGCTTTCTTCCAGCACTTTTTATGCTTCACCCATTAATTTGTCTTTGCCTCCTAAAACCACACCCACAAGAGGAAGCAAAAGGATTTTGAGAGAAGTTATCATTTTTGCTGCTAAATAAAAGGAGAATACCCTCCCTACGTGCTTCAGTTGCCTCGTACTTCAGCATACAAGTGCTAATTTAAGTTTAAAAATGGATTAAATCAAAGTAAAGCAGCGTTAATCAAACAACTCGCACTTGGACAGGTCTCTCACAGTTCACTTAGATCTCTTTAAGAGAACACAAGCCATACTAATTTTTGCCAGCTAACTCACATCAAACAAAGTCTGAATGGATACTCAGTGACTCAACACTTCACTTCAGATTTTATCTTTGACATTGAAAAGCTTTGGAAGAAAAAAAAAATTTGCAGTGAAATGGAACATTCAGAAAACCAGAATCAAGGTCAAACTACGATTTCAGCAATCACACACGAAATCACTGTCCAGAACATAGCTTCGTTTTACAGCAGTAGCTGCAAAATCCCCCTTTTCTGTGAACACAAGCCTCACAGCTGAAGACGATACCAAACACCACGTAGAAAAAAAAAAAGCAAAGCTCAAAAAAATAATCTTAGCTCAAAGAATACTAGGCTCATTTTCTAAAAATACGAACAGCTCTGAATTGTGCCACCAACATCAGCCTGGAGGAGCCAAAAGCTCTGGCATCAAAATTGCTGAGCTTGGCAACTGTGACTTGGCATATGGAGACTCTGTTGTTACGCTGACTCTTCCCCACACCAGACAGCAGTGCTTCGGCAAGGCTGATGCACACATCTCAACTGCTAAAGCTCAAAAACGATAAGAGATTTCCCTGCATACAGAATTAGAAATCAATTATGTACTGAAGAGGCACTGGGAGCAATGAATTCTCATCAGCACGTTACTGCTATACTCCCACTCTAAAAATTAATAAACTTCAGAGTAATTCTACCTTAAGATTTCATTTTATCCCCTTAAGAAATTACAAAATACGTTTATCTGTGAGACATACTTATAAGTGCATCAAACCAAAAAACTGTTTCAAACCAAAGTGTTTTAAAATGCAGGTAAAGATGTGCCACCAGTTTTGGTGAGACGCAGCAGCATCAGTGAACACTGGGCTGGGCTGCAGCAGCCCAATGGGATCAACCTTTTCATCAGAAAGGCTGAGAGAAAACCTTTCTTTAGCTTTAGTTCACGATGAGGATTCTGCCCACAAAGCAGAGGCTGCATTTTGCAAACACAGGATAACCAACTATTAACAGGAGTATTCTCATCACAGAATGGATCGGGACACTGAAACACTTGTTGGCTATGGGGGACAGGTGTGTGCAGTTCTGGGCCCCTCACCATAAGAAGGATGTTGAGGCTCTGGAGCGAGTCCAGAGAAGAGCAACGAAGCTGGTGAAGGGGCTGGAGAACAGGCGCTATGAGGAACAACTGAGAGAACTGGTGTTGTTTAGCCTGGAGAAGAGGAGGCTGAGAGGAGACCTCACTGCTCTCTACAACTACCTGAGGGGAGGTTGTAGAGAGGAGGGAGNATACAATTTATTTGCAACACTTTTGTACTCAAGTAAGATCCCAACTAAATCTGTTACTGGTTTTCTTGCTATAAAAATATACTTACCCTTTCTCAAAGACTCTGCCAGTCTACAGGTAATCTCCTCTTGTTAAGTGTTCATTATGAAATCCAATTAATCACATCAGAAAAAGCCATCCTCCCACAGAAACTTCCCTTTGCGTAAATATGAAAAAAAAAAAAATCCAAGTCTTGAATATTTTCTCTTTGAAACATCAGGGTAATCTTGTCCTCCTACACATTTAGAAACCTGCCAGCAGCATCCTTCCAATTAACTACAAGTAATGGGAGACTTCTATAAGAACACAGGGTTGCTTTTAGTGGCCATGCAACTCAGGATTTAATTAATAAAATCTAATTTTGTTTCTAACAAGAAAAGTTAACTCCTCTCAAGGCAAAATGAAAGTGAGGTATGGTGTAGAATCAAACCCATGGCTTACTCCAACAGCTACACTATTTAAAGGTGCCGTGTAAATGCTGCCACCTGAGCCAAGGCAGCTCGCCAAAGGCCACGGGGCATCCAGTGACCAAGTTCATTTACGAAAGAATGTGTTAACATTGTAAGAAAAACACTTCATTTTCTCTGCATTTTAAATCTATAAAGTAAATTATTTATAAGACAGGCTATATAAATCAGGTAGTGAATGAATACAACTTTGCCACCCAGAATAGCACTCAATTGAGGACAGGGCTGGAATGCAGATGGATACGATCACAAGGGCAGCCCCAGAGCGTCTGTCCCAGTGCAGACAGACCCCAAAGTCACCTCTGGTCTCAGTTTCCCCAATGTATTTTCCAAGGGACTTCAGTGCAGATTTACCGCTAACCATTTTCTCTGGTTCTCTCGCACAGCTCAGTAGCTGTAATGAAAACATCTCCGTTGCCTGTCTACCACCCATCAGTGCCTACCAAATCAGCCCATCTACATGCAACTGGCAGCTCAGACACACCCTTCTCCTGAGCCTCCTGAGCCCTTTCCTCTGCCACACCACACCCCCAAGATGAAATCGGTGCTCTGCTTTGCTATGTAGGCTATACACACTCTCTTGGGAAGAGGGAGGAAGGACAAAGCCCCTCCAGCCCTGCTGGGAAGCTTCTGTGCCCCATCCAGACACTGAGAGCTCAGACACTCACATTGCCCAGGTGACAGAGGAATAAAGCTGCAGCAGAGGAAACCCTCACTCCCCAGCTCTGAAGCTTTGCTCTTGCTTTGTCACCAACGCTACCATGGAAAACCAGGAGGCAGATTCTACCCAGGCCCCCACCTGCAGTTACAGGAGCTGCTGTCAAAAACCCAAAACCCAGCATCGCAGTGAAGCACAAGTCTCAGCCAGCAAAGCGCAAGCTGCCACTTGTCCCACGCAGGAGGTGACCCCCACTTTGGAGTCTCACCTCTTCTCAGTTTAGGATGATTAATTTCAACACGTTTTTCCACAAGCAGTATTTTTCAAGGTTGGTTTACTGAGGAAAAAAAGAGAAGCTGAGTATGGTGGAAATCTCCCCTATCATGAATGGATGCTCTCTCCCACAAATGACACAGCTACAGCATTCTCAGGCAGAGTCTGTTGAGAGAATGGATGTAACAAACCTTTTCTTCTCTTTTCCCCTGTACTGAGTACTTTGTGAAGTTTTCTATTCCACCCTAATTCCTCCAATACCCTAAGATTTGTATAACTCTTTCATGACTGTCTTCCTCTTTTTAACAGTTGCTTTTGGTTTCCATTCCACTTCCACTCTTCCTGAAGTTAGCACAGTGGATATTGCGTGGGTCTGCAACTGCATCATGATGGAAATATCTGCTTATTCACTTTGGGACATGGTTCAGCAGGCATGGTGGTGCTGGGCTGATGGGTGGACTGGACAAGCTTAGAGGTCTTTTCCAACCTCAGTGATTCTACGATTATTCCACTGGATGCTCAGGTCCATGCAGAGCCATCCTAGGCTACCAGCAAGACCACATTTTCCTTGAACAAAGGAGATGCAAGACCCTGGTCCACAAAGCAGGATCCACAGGAATGAGCTTCAAGGTTAGGTGAGAAAATACCTGGTTCTGGGAGCCCCATGCGTGCAGCCCCGTGTGCACAATACAGCTCTAACCGTGAGACAGGGCAAACCTCCCCTGCCCTTCTTCTCCCATCTACCACCACCACACCATGAGAAGGCAGAAGGAAAAATGCTCCAAGTAGAGGATTAAGCACGAGATGCATTTCCCAGGAATGATTTTTTTGTGCGTTTCCTCTTGACTCAACTGCCAAGCTGTTATTGTTTGGGATATTTTGGATCGCTGAGAACTCCTGTACAGCTCAAGGCTCCTGTGCTCCATGAAGCAGCACTGAACCCCGCAGAAAGGCTCCATTCAGAGGGACGCAGCCCCTCACTGGAAGGGGATGCAGCAACCACAATTTTGGGCCATTTAATTCCTGAAAGTGAGCCTCTACACTGGGATCTGATGTCGTTTAATTTAGCTACATTAGCCTTCTACTATTATTGTGTTCATCTCAACTTTCCTGCAAATTCCCCTGGAGAAGGGTCCTTAACGAAGAAATCATCTGCCTGCGGGCTATGTAAATGGCTTA
Source organism: Piaya cayana (assembly GCA_013389865.1). Taxonomy (NCBI): domain Eukaryota; kingdom Metazoa; phylum Chordata; class Aves; order Cuculiformes; family Coccyzidae; genus Piaya; species Piaya cayana. Next base: position 123,566 of record WAAB01005631.1, read on the forward strand.
TATTTACATCACTTTCTTGGCAACACAGGCACCTCAGACATACAACACCGGTTCCCCAAAATGGAGAAAATGTGCTACAGCAGGCACCAGCGCTGAAAGAGAGCTTTTAGGAGGCTGCTAAGGGTGTATTTTTCCTGTCAGAACATGTTGTGTTTTATTTTTGAAGAAAATAATGAAACAACTTTGCACTAAAAATAAAAAAAGACAGTTCTGCAATGAAAACAAAGTAAAAAAAAAATGAGCTTTCCTGTTTATCTAAAACGTTACCACAGAAAGCCTTATTGTGTGGTTAGATGACATAATTATGCATGATTTCCCCAAAACCACAAAGTGGTCAGCAATTTTTCTGCCTGAAAAATACCCACAGAATTTTAGTAAGAATGTCACACTACCGAGACGTATTTTACATCCAGACTGTTTAAATTAATGGCGCAGCACAATACACATGCACAAAAAAGAGAAGGGATAAATTGCTTTTACACCACTTAAAGTATCTGAAGACATTAAACTTTCTTGAATTAAAATCTAGATTTATTGTTCTCATTTACTTGGCCCAGCAGCCCCAACTTAATGTAAGAAACCAAGCGGGTCTCATTCCTTGCAAAGCACATGCATTTCCCACATCTAAACCAGCTGGCACAGAGATGAATATCTGGGATCATATGGCCTAAACACAGTCCTGCTTCTCCAGCAGGAAACCATCCTTTACCCTAAGCAGAAGAATGACTGATTTCCCGCCTGTTCCTACTCTGCATCCTCAAGAGTAAAATAAATGAGTTATTAACTCGGGTAATTGGACTGCGAGGAGCCTTAAATCACAAATGAGTATTGATTACAAGATAGAAAATTTAGGAAAACTGTGCTTACCAGAGAGGGGAGCTTAAGAAGTAAGAGTGATTCAGCACCCTGGATAAACTAAATTGTGCTTTAATGGCACGAAACACAACACTGAACAAACTCAGAGAAACTCTGATTTGGTTTTGGTGGCGACAACAGAAAGAACAGCAGAGTGTTTAAATTTCAGGTCTTCATTGCACCTCTAGGGCTTTACAGGCTACAATTCTGACGTTTTCATTACTTCTTAGTTCAGTTTTGGATAGAACGTGGCAAGGTTTCAGTGCATTAAATACTGTGGAATCTTTATTAAACCAGCTCATCTTTTGCCACTTACAGCAGTTTTCTAGAGTCCTTGAAAGATTCAGCTCACTTCACTTTCTTAACTTAGGCAAAAGACCAATTCTAAAAACAGAACATAATTCTGAGGTCAGAAACATTTTGACGGCGTATTCTGAGAAAGAGTCACATTTAAGAATGAGGGTAATCAACACGCAAAGTTAACAACAGAATGATGGCTGGTTTGCAGCATTAAATACATCAAAACTAACACTTATTCTAAAACAATTAATTAACTGGACTGAACTAAGCAAAACAGAAGAGATTCTCAATTGCCTAAAATAGAAATGCAGCAATTTCTAAGCGGAATTAAGCACGGAATGAGTCCAGAAGGAATACAAAGCTGCAGACGTGAAGCTGCGATCATTTCCTGCTCACTGCACTAGCACAGTGGCTTGCTCACTGCTGGGACACACCTATACAACAAACACTCTTATCTGTGAGATAAATGCAAACCCAACTCCAGTTCAAATACCATTAAACAGTATTTTACAGCATGGAAACATTCTATGTCTGGGGTTTTTTTTTTAAAGAAATAAAGTCAGGCATAGATGTTCCTCTTACTGCTAAACAAGTTCAGATTTTTTTTCAAATGACATCTATATTGTTGTCAAAGGAAACCAATTTCAGCATTCAAAGTGAGAACTGACCATGCAGACAGTTGTGAATTCCCAGCTTACTTCAGAGCTGTCCATGCCCAGATCCCCCATGTGCTGCTGCGTGCAAAGTGGCCCCAGGCTGCAGTGACCCAGTAGTGGCCACCACCTCCTGCCCAGGCAGCCCCCCTCACCGGTGCCTTCGGGCATTAGGGGTGCACCCACCAGCACCGGGAGAGCCACCCTAGAATCACAGAATCATAGAATCACCAGGTTGGAAAAGACCCACCGGATCATCAAGTCCAACCATTCCTATCAAAACGTCCATCAGCCCCCTGCCCACTGTTAATTCTGGCACCCCTGAAAAGTCACTTATTCTCTCTTCACGTGACTTTGCAGACCTGATGCGAGTTTGTCTTACTGACTCACATCCAACCCAAACACAGCCATCTTCCTAACAAAATAAAACAGAGAAAACACACACAAATCACTCTGATTTAGGTATGTTTTATCCAACCACACAGATGACCAAAAGAACCACTGAACAGAACGCTGAAGCCAAGGCACACTGCAAGGAGTTCTTTGTTCTAGGCACATGACATTTCCTCACAGAAACCTGAATAAGACTCAAACCTACCTTCCAGATCAGATAGAAAAGGAACATAACACCACTGTTTCCATAAACAAAAGCCCAAGAATAGTTTTGTGGCAACCCCATAGAATCAAGCAATCATCAGGGTCGGAAAAGACCTCTAAGCTCCTCCAGTCCAACCACCAGCCCAACACCACCGCAACTGCTGAACCATGCTCCAAAGTGTCATATCGACACATTTTTGAACCTTTCCAGGGATGGAGACTCCACCACTGCCCTGAGCAGCCTGCTCTAATGCTTCACCAATCTTTCGGTAAAGACATTTTTTCCTAATATCCAGTTTGAACCTCACCTGGTGCAACCTGAGGTCATTTCCTCTCATCCTATCACTTTTTATCTGGGAGAAAAAAAATACCATGGGCAGGTGTTGGTATCTCATCCCATCCCACAGGACCATTTGTGTGAAGATCACAGAGAGCCACACTTCAAACAAAGGCAAATAAAACATGCAAAACAACCAGTTTCTCCCAAGAATTTCTCTCCACAGGAACCTGTGCCTCTAGTCTCCAGAAACTACAATATATGTTTATCATAATTCAAAATATTTTCATAAGCAACAGGTCCTGCAAGAGAGTAATGAACAAAATCCCAACATACTGAGTTATACATTTCTAACTCTCCCACTTATGTGCTGTATTAGTCACCTCATTTCCATGCCACCTCACAAAAGGAAAGGCTTATTCCACAGGTACAGCACACTGAATTGTGCCAACGACTTAAGCGAGTGGACATGTAACAGTATATTTTATAGAGGGGGTGGGGAGAAGGTTTCTCCTTTTCACCATACACTGATGGTTAAGGCTTAATATTCCCTTTCATTGTCTCCTACTCGCTTTGTCTCCAGACACCTGCAAGCTGGTCTCTCTAGGGATGCTGCCTGGTGCAAGACATAGCGGGTCCCCAGAGGCTGCTGCAACTCACCAAGCTCAGACAGCAAAAGTCTCTCAACAATCCCCCCAGCGAGACCAGCATCTTCGCCAGGGGAGCAGAGTGGACACACCACAACGTAAATGCTGCTCTTGTAGACAGTCAGTGCAACACGTCCGCATCAGACCTCAGAACAGCACTCCAGAGTGCTGGTAGAAACCAACCTTAAATTGTGCATGTTACAGAAAAGGGCAATTCTTAGAACTCCTCAACTAAGCTTTTTGAAGTCTGATTTTATCGCAATTTGACTAGCAACTGTACATCATGTTCTTAGACAAGCTAGGTAAAAATAGGTCAGAAAAACATCATGTATTTCTTCAGTGCTGCACTAGACAATTTTGTATACGCTGAGCACTATATAATTTCCCCGCCACTGCAGCTGCACCCAGTGGAGCAGGAGGGTGGGAGAATAATATATTTTGCCATTAGTCCTATTTGCTGCTAGTCCTACTCATGCAGACTTTACTACTACAGTCCCACAGAGTAAAAAGTGACTACAGAAAAGAAAATGGGAGGAAAAAAAATCTAGTTAAATAGCTGAGCTCAAGAAAGTTTAGTAACTCTCACTTTCAGTCACCAAGGCTGGGGAAAAAGCAACAGCTCCTTAGTCACTGGTGATTCTTGTTTGTCTTCATGGTTAGTTTAATAGCGTCACTACAAGTCTTTAGGTTTGCATCAGCACTTATTAGTTTGCTATTAACAACTGTGCAGGGCACTCAAGAGAACATGTCCAGGAGAGGAACCTCTCACTACAGCATCCAGCTCCCCATCCCCACTCTCCCAGCAAGGGTACAGTGTCCTCTCCAGTGCATTTCATAGCATTTGCTATTGAGTCAAGCTTTAAGAACTCATTACTTATCACATCTTCACTATTTAAACAAAATGAATAAATACAGCCACCCTATTTTTATCCTCGGGCTACACACCCGCATTCCGTATGGTACATACACACGCTCTCTGCTGGAACAGAGCAAGTTACTGACATTGTGTTTATAAGATTTTTTAAACAAAGTAAAAAAATTTGGCTATTGCTTCCTTTATGAGAATTCTTTACTCAGCTCTTAAAAAGAGAAAAATCAACACTTTTGACATGGCTTCGTGTTCCCATTCACATTCACAGGCCAACCTGTGCTGGAAACCTGGTAATCAAAACAATATTAAAACCCAGTGCTGTAAATCTGTAACAAACAGTAGGATAAATTAATTGGTTTTAAGAAGTAACGGTGTACTCATAAAATTTGCCAGGCATTTGATCTGGGCAGCCTCCTGTTTAACTGGCCTGTTCGGCTATTTTAAAAAGTGAAAGTTCTATTTTAAGTTTATCAGAATGAGTTCATATCCTTTAAAACCCCATTTAATCCCAATTATGGGTAAACATCAAACATCCCACAAATACTAAAAGAAGAAAGGAATTTTGATGAGAAAACAACCAAGAACTTGAAGTCGTCCAAAGGAATCCATTAGTGCTTTTTGGATTTGTTTTTTGTTTAAAGGAAACGGTGCAAATTGTCCTTGCAATCCCAAGTTCCCAAGATTGCAATCTGAAGGCCTCCTTAGATGCCATGCCTTAAAAGGTAATAAGAGTCTAGACGCACTGGTGGAAGAGAACATTAAAAAATAGATGTAGGCCAGGACACTAAAGAGCTGCCAGCTGTACTGAGGAAGGCAGGAAACCTTTGAGCCCGTCTCGCTCTTCAGACTGTCCTAGCAGCACAGTACAGTAGCGTCTCACCCAAAATAGAAAGGAGCCCACGAACTCTCCTTGCGTAAATGCAAATCCACCTACTCGTGGTTTGGTAACTCGGAAACAGATCTGCCCCAGGACTGCAAAACAAACCTGGCACGCTGCACACAGAAGCCTGAAAAACGTTGTTAAGGACACAAAAGCCCTAAGACTCTGGCTACAATGCCTGTGCCTTGTGGTCCCGACCCTTGCGGTACCGCCAGCATGAACACGACATCCCCAGCATCTCAAAGACTTAGAGCACTCTCCTGTAATTCTAGGAGAGCACCATTTCAAAAGCAGTTTAAATGCATTACTAAGTGATAACATCATAGAAAATTCAGACTCTGATGTTTAACAAAGAGTTTAATCTACATCAGATAAAGCTCTTGCCATCACACGCAACAATTAGTTCCTGTTAGAAGAGTATATGATCAAACTACTAATTAATTCACTTACAGCTTTCAAGTAGCAGTATCAGCTCCTAGCATGAAAAAAAACTTCATAAGGTAGAAGTTGCTGAAGTTTATTAAAGATCTGTAGAACTTCCAGTATTCTGTAATATTCCCAACTATGCCTGTTGCTTTCCTGCATGAACATTTCCATTTAAAATGTACAGAAAGTCACTAATATGGAAATGCTTGTACTCGATTCATACAGTACTTCCGCAGAGAACTGCCAGGACTGTCAGGAGCAGCGCTGCAGTGCTGGTTGGTTTGTAGCATTTGAAAATCAGTGTTTAGCTGAACTGAAAGCTACAGCAGAAGCATCCCTATACACAACTCCAGAAGCAAGCACGGGACACATTTCCACACACCAGGCCCACGGCTGCTGGGCTTTTAGGCTATATCATAACAAGGGGAACTGCCACGAGCAAGCTCAGCTCACTTGCAAGGTGAGCACTTTGTGACCCTACATACAATAAACAACATGTCAAGGAGTCTCTAGAATAAAACAGGAGTCAAGCCTCAACACATGAATACAAGTTACACAGTAAAAAAGTTCAACCGCAAACAATGCTGAGTACACTTGTTTGGGTAAAAATGCATCGTATTCTTCCACAAGCAAAGGCACAAAATACCAGAGCTTTAATCACAATTAATTATGGTCTCAAGCTCCACCAGGGGAGATTTAGGTTGAACATTAGGAAAAAATTTTTCACAGAAAGGGTCATTGGGCACTGGAAGAGGCTGCCCAGGCAGGTGGTTGATTCACCTTCCCTGGAAGTGTTTAAAGGATGAGTGGATGAGGTGCTGAGGGACATGGTTTAGTGCCTGATGGGAATGGTTGGACTCGGTGATCCAGTGGGTCTCTTCCAACCTGGTGATTCTATGATTCTATGAATTAAATACAATAGACAGAAATGTGATACTCCGAATTCCAGGCCCCAGCTTACTTTGCACACAGCGAGATTAAAAATCTAGCAGATACCCTGCTTACCTGAAGCCCCATATCAGGCACGATGCCACTCTAGTAACACCCTGCAGCACACCTACAGATTTCATCCTCATTCATCACCACGTAAATAAATCACTTGAGAACTGTCTCTGTAATGGTTGCATTACTTGACACATCCTGTCACGTACTGCATGGGCTTCTCAGTCTGGGCTAGCACTACACCACAGAATCCCAGAACGGTTTGGGTCGGAAGGGACCTCAAAGCCCATCCAGTTCCAAGTTCCCTGCCATGAGCAGGGACACCTCCCACTGGATCAGGGGCTCCAAGCCCCATCCAAACTGGCCTTGAACACTACAACCTGGGCAACCTGGTCCAGAGCTTCCCCACCCTCAGAGGAAAACGTTTCTTCCTAAAAATCTCATCTCAATCTCCCTCTTTTCAGCTTAAAACACCAGCTGAAAGACCTCCTTGCTCACAGTAAATAATATTTTTACCCCTATCTTTCCTCTACTCATGGTTGTATGTTTTTATATCTATTCTACATCAGCTTGGTGTTATGAAGCTTTTGCTTCTCTTCTCCCAAATTCTGAAGAGTTGATGGTACAAGTAATAGAGAGACCTGAACACCACTTCCACATTTTGGAAGGGAATGACTACAGAAATCAGCTGAGAAACACGTAACTGACTTGTTTAAAAAAATCAGATTTTTTTTTTTTTAAACCAGCTCTAATTTAGAAGCAGTGATCACCACCCACTGTGGAGCAACAGCAGCTGGCTCCCTGTTAAGATGTCCATTCACTGTATAAGCAGGTTTCACTGTACACAGAATTTCAGTACAAAATTGTTTGTCGAGGCCTAGAAGCAAGGCAGGTATTTCCAATATGCAATTTTGAGCACAGGATGACAACTACCAAAAACTGCGCAAACCAATTTGAAAAAATTATGCATTAACTTGCATCAGAAGCAACAGGTGCCTCCTGTACTGGTTATACTAAAAGAAAAGCACAGCCTCTTAAATTTTTAGTCCCTTCTTCTTGTCTTACCTCAAGATGATAATTAAGTCACTAGGGAGGGTCATCAACAAGAGATACTACCAGGAAGATTACAGGAACAGAAGGCAGCTTTCTAAATAACGCTGCCACTCGACCTGCACTCCCTGACTGCAGCACCTACCAGCACTACAGCACATCTCTCACTATTACGCTGGCTCCTAATGGGTGAAAAATAGAGCATATTTATTACAGGAATGACAGAAATGTCTTCTGAAAGCAGACTCTAATACTCTCCACCCGCTCAGAGAGACGTTTACCACAGGGATTTGGAGTTCACTGACAGCAGGATGCCAGCCCATGGCCAGATGGCAATCAAGAGACACCGTGACAGAGACCAAAGCCCATTTGCCTTTCTGTGGGAAGGCAGCCACGGTCTTTGCTTTAGTGGCACAAAGAAACAAGAAAAAACAAAGCTAAACAGAATTCTCATTCTACCCTCTCTGCCAGTATAAAAATATCACCACACAGCAATGCAGTTCTACAATCTTTAAAGATAAATCTTCCCAAAGGGAAATCAAGAGTTTAGGAGACACTAAAAAGACCCAGTTTGCCCAAAGGGGATTTCTAGGCATATTTGCGTATGATAAATTTGATCCTTTTAATACCATATCATAACAGTCTTTTGCTAAGACCAAATGCCAACAACCATCAGTATTCACTGTCAAACTTCTGAACAAGCAGCTACAAACGCCACCGAGATTCAAAGCTCAACATACAACGCACACAGGCATAAGGATTTCTTCCATACTGTTTGAAAAAACGAGAATAAAAAATGCAAAATGGAATTAATTACAGAATGGCTCTAAATTACCAATGCAATCCTAGGATGTAAGAGGAGAGGTATCCCGAGCAGCGGCGTGGTAAGCCATGTGCCATTGTGCACACTGGAAAGGCACAGTTGAAAGGTCACCTCCTGCACCATCTGCGCCTGCTGAGCAGCGACCGCCGCGGTCAGGCAGAGGTGAGAAGGGCTGGATGGTCCTGAGAGCAGAGCAACCTCCTGCCAGCAGAGCCCAAACCAATTCTGTCTCCCTTTGCACTGCAAGTTACGGGAAGGGCAGCGTTAACACAAGAATGAATGGCTATGAATTTGCTAGAAGTAATTTCAAACCAGAACTGAGGAAGGTTTCTACACCTCTGAAGTGCAGAAAACAAACAAAAGCTAACTGTAAGGTGACACTTCCATTCATGGAAAAAAATGTGAGGTACAGGGCTGCCTGTGACACCAAAGCTGCCTGAGAAGGCTCAGGTGTCTCCTGCAATGCTCTGCTGCTCAACAAGATCACCAAATATTTTATGTCAGGACTGAGTACCTGACTGCCAAACAACGACCTTACCATGCAGAGTATGTCATTTACTGACCTCTACCAGGTACAAGGCTGATTTTCTGCAACTTAGTTAACACCTCTTTTACCTAAAGCCAAACTTTACAATAACTCAGGTGAAAGAAATCTGTTTATTCATAAGACTGAGTGGCCAAATGGTAACTTCTATGATTTCCAGAATGACAGTTGCCTGTTAAGCACAGAATCACTAGGTTGGAAAAGACCCACAGCATCATTGAGTCCAACCTGGCTTCCCGCTCTGACAACCCATAAATAAAGCAGTTTTCTGCTCTGATCGTCCTGCAGGGATACAGGATACATGGACACACGAGCACTGCAAAGAGACCTAGGGAGCAAGGTCCGGGGGAAGAGTTTGACGTGCTGTGAGATGTGACCCACTGGACAGGCTTCCCTTCCAGAAGCAGTAATAATTAAATATGAGATGACTGAACCTTATAATGCTTTTCAACCAGATTCTAGTAGTTATCAGTTAGCTTATTTTAAATGTTATTACTCTAACTCTTTAATATAATTAACAATGAGAATTCTCAGTACTCTTATTACCCACGCAGGCGCGTGTTACAGGCTTTTCGAATTTTGTGTCCTTCATTGCAGTAGACCCTGATAGCACAGGAATTTTCTTGGCCTTAACCAATTTCTGGATCTGGAAATGTATAACAACAGCGAGCCGCAAAACAACTTTTTCCAACATTCAGCTACTCCCCACCAATGAAGATGGAACTTCTTATTCTGAAAATTGTGAACATATGAACTGCTATTCCCACCAGGTTTCATTTAGCTCAAAATCTTGCCTCCACTGATGGGCAATAGCATATGCTATAGAGAACAAGACGAGAGCAAGCACGCAGTGATACATCCCAGTGCGCTCATCAGGAGCTTGTAGCTCAGAGACCTCCCAAGCAGAAGCATTATCTTCTTTAAAAGGAGTCTCTGGTGGGTTTTTGCTGCATTTGGAACAGACATACGAAGAAAATAAAGTCTGGGGCTGTCCAAGCTACAAAGGCCATCACCACAAATGCCATCCTCTTTCAAGCCAGCACACAGTAAGGGTTTTCTGACAGTCGCCACTTCCACCGCAAGGTTCTTCCGTGATTTTACTGCTCCGGTTAAACCATGACACCGGCAGTCGTTTGGAATGAGAACTGGCCAGGCACAACTATTCACATCTACTACACAGCAGTGATAGATGTAACTTAAACTCAAGTGCCTGTGAAAACTTTGTAGGATTCCAGTGAGAACTAACAAGGCTTCCAACAGGATCCTGTCTGGTTTCCTCATAGCTCACCTGGGCGCTTGATGAAGAGCCCACACGGAGCTACCATTCCCAAAGAAACCCTGAAGCAGACAACAGGCAGGCACAATTTACGGTGAGAATTCCAGGGGGAAATGTAAGTCTACACCTAACTTTAACGACAGTAAGATCCTCAACAGTGTAGAACAAGAACAATGGAGGAAAAATAATAACGTGAGGGAGAGGAAAAAGCAGGCAACATCATCTAGAATGAAACAGTTTCCAGTCAAGAGGTGGTACCTGCTAACCAGCCCATCTCTTGCAAGACAGTGATGGCCCCTCACACAGAAAACATCTCTCTTCAGCAAGCGCGCTCAGAAAAAGGGGAGATTGTCCCTGGGAAATTCAAGGGAATAGAGAAGAAGTACTGAAATGAAACAAATCATTTGAGGAGTCCCTAGGAAAGTTTTCCATTGATATCTGTTTGATTACTGTACAATAATCTCCCTGGGAAGTATTAAAGCCCCCAAAAGCGTGAGAAATGTTAAACCATGCCAGAGAGTAATGAAAACGAACTCTGAAGAGCTCTTCTGCTCCAGTCTCCAAGGACAGCTATCTAATCCATCACATCTGCCACATGGTAAGGTGCTGCTCCATCTCAACACTGGAAAGTCAGCTGAGACCATTTCCACCTAATTTCAGCTTCCCCAAAGGAAAAGCATTTCTTTGGTTACTACACAAGTGTACTGGCTTCTCCCTGACTTCTGTTTCAAGTTCAAACCCTCGTTTAAAAAATTCAAAAAGGCACAAAAGCAACCACGAGAGCTCCGTGCTACTTGAGGCCTCCCCCTCCCCACTAATTTCTCTTCACGCTGTTTGCTTCCCACCTGCCTGACAACACCTGATCAGGCATCTCAGCCACCCCAGGAGCCCTGAAAACTCCTTTCCGGATACGGCCCAACACTCACCACCTTCCTTCCAGCTGCTGCTCTGAGAGGCTTACAGCCCCAGCCCCAGTTGCAGCAGATGTTTCCTCACAGATCCAAATAAACACACATGCTACTATTGCAACAGAACAGTAAGACACAAGCAAAAGAGCTCCTTTCCGAAAAGCTCTCCTACCTAGCAATAAAACTTTCAAAAAGAGGAAAATCAGTTCAATACTAAGCTGTTCCACATGGGTCCTTTTTATTACTTCCTCGCTGTTCTTCATACTGAGTATCACTGACCACTGGCAGGCAGACAGATGTAGTACATAAATGTTTGACTTAGCCTTACAGATTAATAAGAAGCCCTAAATCGTAAAATACAGCTCCCTTAGTTTGCATACCCAATTTAAAATTAACAAAAACCATAATGCTGTCCAGCCCTTGCTGGGAGTCAAGGGGAAGAAAGCCCGAGTAGGACCCAGGCATAAGCTGCACAGCGCTATACATAATCGTCATCATACCCCATATGTTGGTGCCCCTTTAAAGGACATATTCTCCTGAAATGTTAATAAATACGAGTTAAAGCTATTTTCCCCCTCTAGCAGCACTTGAATTACTCCACGTGCCTGAAACGCCATACTGTTCTCCATCTCATAACAACTCCTGCAACAAGGTTTTGCATCAATAAAGACAGATCTACAGCAAAATAACAGCCCTACAGTTGCCTGTTTCCAGTCGTTCCCCCCCCCCCATTCCCTGCTCCTTCTGCTTTTGGCAGTGGAAAACCAGCATTTGAAAGAAAAGCCATTTCAGCCCCATGCCCAGCAGTCACTCTTCACATACAGCGCTACGGATCAATTTGCGGAAAGTCCTTCAACTGAAGATTAGAGAAAGCAGCAATGTTTGTCTCGAGCTGATACTCTTGTCTGCCAACCACGTCTGTATTTTAAGACAAATCCTGATACTAAACAAAGCATATGCTTTGTTATCTTTCCTGTAGTGTTCTTTTTTCCAGAATATATTTAGAGACCTTTTATCATAACCAAGACTCATCTTTTTTTTTTTTTTAAGAGCCGTATACTATGGACTTTGACACAGTATTTCTGTAAAAACATTAGAATTCAAATAATTGTACTTGGCAAATAAGTAAATTAATCGCACTGTGTTCCCTTTCCTTCTTTTTCCAAAATTGCTCAGCCTCTGATCACTTTGCAAAAGCAGAGCCTGCTCTACCAGCCATACCATGGATTAGACAGAGCTGCTTCTGAGGACAACTCTGCAGAAACCAAACCTGTCAAGATGGCTTACAGACTTCCACCCTATACCAGCTAATTCAATTTTGTGTTATCTCCTGACCCACTAGATTCATACACTCCATAGGAACCACACACAATAAACTTGGATCACTCACATTAAAAAGGTACAAAACATTACCCAGGTCCCATAGAGATACCAACTTGCATGTATACATCTGCACAACGATGTGCTGGAAGCAGCAACATCTTCGTTCAACAGACAAGAAACTCCCCTGCCTGTAACATCATGAGACATATATTCCATGTAACTTTGGGACTCATTCCAAGCAAATTGGAGTTTAACAACAAAGGATTCACCTACTCGTGATCAGTAATCGCTCGTTTTAATTACAAGCTTTTAACGTGACTTGCCAGTTATTAGTGTTCTACAGCAAGGATCAGCAATAGGAACAGAAACAAAAATCCCGAGGGCAGATTATTTCAGTGTGTTAGGCAACACCACCCTGGGATTTCCACCACACAGACAGTTTCTAACAGTTCAGAGGCGGGTGGGTGTTGCACTGTGATGACAACTTCTTTCACTGTAGCCCTGAGAACAGACTACGCAAACACCACTATTCCTCAGCATTAGACTGCTCAGGTAACGCACTCATTGCTAACCCTTGTAGACCACAAATTTTGTTCTGCACTGAAATGAGAAGAAAACAAATCACGCTTCCAAATCCTGGAGTCTATCAGGTGTCCATCAAAAATGGTCCCAGATTCATCACTGCATGGTTGAACCTAGGATACCCTGAAATCTTCTGTCAACTGTTCTATGGTTGTTCTCTCACAGTTGGACCCAGGATACTTTGGATGGATTTTACATGAAACCTGCACATATGAGCCTTGCTTTGTACTAAGAGTAGTGGTTTTCGATACTGAAGTTATACATATGAAATATTAACATGTTTCTGCAACCACAGTCTTCAAAGAACTTGCCTGCTTTAAGGGAGAACAATTTGCAGCCTCCTATAAGAAATTATTGAAAAAAACACTTCAAGCTCATCACCGTTTCCATTAAAACACACATTTTAAAGCATCCTAAAGCACATACTTGACAATTTAAACAATATTAATATCAGATTGCCTTTGAAACTGGGTCAAATGGGAACAAATGCAGCAAGAGACAAACATAGCATAATCAACAGAGATCACAGAACGGTTTGGGCTGGAAGGGACCTCAAAGCCCCATCCAACCTGACCTTGAACCCCTCCAGGGATGGGGCAGCCACCACTGCTCTGGGCAACCTGGGCCAGGGCCTCCCCACCCTCACAGCAAAACATTTCTGCCTCAGATCTCATAGAATCTTCCCTCTTTCAGCTTCAAACCGTTCCCTCTAGCCCCTCAGGCGCTGCAGCAGAGCCCTCACACACGGGGTTTTTGCAGGTTTGCTGGTCTCAGCACCTCAGGACTGGGGGGATGTGGTGGGGGGAGGCTCCGGGGCTCCTTCCCCACCCCGGGGAGCCCCGCGGGCTCGGGCTCGGGCCCGGGTCCCCCCATCCCCGGTGACTCCGGGGCACCAGGTGTGACCCCCCTGGGCTAGGGCTGGGCCCCTCCTCCCGGCGGGCTCAGGGTCGGTTTCACGCCCCTCATTCCCCGGTGGGGCCGGGCCCCCCACCTTCCTCCTCCTCCTCCCCCTCGCGGTGGGGCTGGGTCTCCCCCACTCCCCTCCTTCTCTTCCACCTTCTCCTCCTCCGGTAGGCCTGGGTCCCCCCCTATCTTCCTCCTCCCGGTGTATCCAAATGCCTCCACTTTCCCCATACTCCTCTTTCTCCCGGTAGATCTAGGTCCCCCCCCCTTTCTCCTGGTGGGTCTGGGTCCCCTCACCTTCCTCCTCCTCTTCTTCCCAGTGTGTCCAGGTCCTTCCACCTTCATCGTCCTCCTCTTTCTCCCGGTAGATCTAAGTGTCCCCCGCCCCCCTCCTCCTCCTGGTGTGTCCAGTTCCCCCTCGCCTTCCTCCTTCTCCTGGTAGGTCTAGGTCCACCCCTCACCTTCCTTCTCCTTCTCCCGGTGTATCCAAATCCCACCACCTTCTTCGTCCTCTTCTTTCTCTCAGTAGGTTTAGGTTTCCTCCCCTCCTCCATGTCTGTCGTTCCCCCTCACCTTTCTCCTCCTCTTTCTCCCGGTAAATCTAAGTCCTCCTCCCTCTTCCCTCCTCCTCCTCCCGGTGGGTCCGAGCCCCCTCACCTTCTTCCTCCTCTTCCTCACAGTGTGTGCAGATCCTTCCACCTTCCTCGTCCTCCTCTTTCTCCCGGTAGATCTAAGTCCTCCACCTTCCTCCTCCTCCCGGTAGGTCTAGGTCCCCCCAACCTTCTTCCTCCTCCTCCCGGTGCGTCCAGTTCCCCCTCACCTTCCTACTCCTCCTTCTCTCGGTAAATCTAAGTCCTCCTCCCTTTTCCCTCCTCCTCCTCCCGGCGGGTCTGAGTCCCCTCACCTTCCTCCTCTTTCTCCCAGTGTGTCCAGATCCTTCCACCTTCCTCATCCTCCTCCCGGTAGATCTAGGTCCCCCCGCCCTCCCCGCGCCGTCCCTCTCCCCTCACGCACCACCTCCGCCAGCTTGGCGGTGCCGAGGGCGCTCCGCAGGTAGTCGCGGTCGCAGCGCAGCCCGGCGAGCCCGCGGCGCCTGGCGACGGGCTCCGTGGTGGGCTGGTAGGGGCTGCTGGCGCCCGAGATCATGGACGCGCTGGACGCTTCGCCGTCGAAACCCTCCAGGTCGTCGCCGCTCCTCATGGCGCCGTTGGGGCTCAGCGCGGCGCCGGGGGCATCGCTGCGGGGCTCGGGGACCGGCCCCGGCCCCGGCCGCTCGGCTCCTCCGCCCCGCCCCGACACCGCCGGAAAGGGCGGCGCCTCGGCCCGGGGGCTGGAAGGGACCGCGAGCACCATCCAGCTCCGGCCCCGGCACGGGAGCGGCACCTCCCACTGCATCGGGGGCTCCAACCCCATCCAGGCCGTTCTGAACACCCCGGGGAGGTGGTAGCCGCAGCTTCCCTGGGCAACCTGCTCTCACAGTGAAGAAATTCATAAAATCATAGAATCGCCAGGTTGGAAAAGATTCATTGGATTATCGAGTCCAACCGTTCCTATCGAAGACTAAACTATGTCCTTCAGGACCTCATCCATCCGTCCCTTAAACACCTCCAGGGAAGGTGATTCAACCACCCCTCTGGGCAGCCTGTTCCAGTGCCCAATGTCCCTTTCTGTGAAACATTTTTTCCTGATGTCCAGCCTGAACCTCCCCTGGTGGAACTTGAGGCCATTCCCTCTTGTCCTGTCACCTGTCACTTGGGAGAAGAAGCCATCACCCTCCTCTCCACAACCTCCTTTCAGGTAGCTGTAGAGAGCAATGAGGCCTCCCCTCAGCNCAAGCTGCACCAGGGGAGGTTCAGGCTTAACATCAGGAAAAATATTTCACGGAAGGGGTCATTGGGCACTGGAACAGGCTGCCCAGGGACGGGATTGAGTCACCTTCCGTGGAGGGGTTTAAGGGACGGGTGGATGAGGCACTGAGGGACATGGTTTAGTGATTGATGGGAATGGTTGGACTCAATGATCCAGTAGGTCTTTTCCAACCTTATGATTCTATGAGGTCTCTCAAGAGAATAGAGGGGCAGAGTCCCCTCCCTCGCCCTGCTGGCCACACTGCTTTGGGTGCAGCCCAGGATAGGGTTGGCCTTCTGGGCTGCGAGCACATGCTGCTGACTCATGTCAAGCTTCTCATCAATGAGCAACCTTCCAGTATCTGAAGGGGCTACGACACAGCTGAGAGGGAACTGTTTATAAAGCCTTGTAGGGATAGGACAAGGGGCCATGGGTATAAACTGGAGAGGGACAGATTTAGACTAGAGATACAAAAGAATTTCTGCACAATCAGAGTAGGGAGGCCCTGGCCCAGGCTGCCCAGAGCAGTGGTGGCTGCCCCATCCCTGGAGGGGTTCAAGGCCAGGCTAGATGGGCCTTGGGCAGCCTGATCTAGTGGGAGGTGTCCCTGCCCATGGCAGGGGTGGAAGTGAATGATCTTTAAGGTCCCTTTCAACCCAAACTACTCTGAGATTTCTACCCACAGTGCTTCCAGTACTGGAAACCTTCCGAGTGTTCTTCCCTCAGTACCGGAAACATCCTGAAGTGTAATTTTAAATAGCAAAATGTTCATAGAATCACAGAATAGTTCCATGTAGGAAGGGACCTCTAAGCCCACCCAGTCTCACCCCCTGCCATGGGCAGGGACACCTCCCACTGGATCAGGGGCTCCAAGCCCCATCCAACCTGGCCTCGAACCCCTCCAGGGATGGGGCAGCCACCACTGCTCTGGGCAACCTGGGCCAGGGCCTCCCCGCCCTCACAGGAAAACATTTCTTCCTAAAATCTCATCTCAATCTCCTCTCTTTCAGCTTAGAACTGTTCCCCCTCAACCTATCCCTGTGCTCCCTGAGCTTTTCTCCCCAGCCCCTCCCCAGTTTTCCTGGAGCCCCTTTACTTTTCCCCGTAAATGATTAGTTTTGACAGGCTCCAAATCCCTTTTTCTCTTGCTTGTCACCATAAATAAGGAGAAATCACAACATAATCTGGCACTTACAGGTGTACCACATGCAGCTGGAGTTTTCTTTAGCACACAGAGGCAGAGGGACTGCTCTCTGCTGCAGACGGAGCTGAAACTCAAGCGTTCAGCATCACATCTTGTGATCTGTCATCAGTCTGATCCCTGCTCTTGTTGCCATCATCAGTGGTCTGCAAATTTTTCTTCTCTTTCCCATGTACCAGTTCTTCTAGCATTTTCCTGTGGTCTCCAAGAGCCCTCCTTACCACTTCAGTTTTCTGTTTCCAGAAACACTGAGTCTTATCAGCCTTGTGATTTCCCTTCCAGTTATCTTTGTGATTTGCCTCATCTCTCCCTTTCAGTTCTCTTTGAAGTCCCTTTCTTTCCTTCTCCTTTTCGTGGGCTCTGCCCAGTGCGTGTGACTTAGAATGTCAAGAGATTTTCTTTCTTTTCATCTTTTCTCTGTATCAATCAGTCCTAGGAAGCAAAGTGAAAGAGAAACTCGGAGAGCACACCAGGGAAAGAGTTGAGGTCTGTTTACCAGTAGCACCCATTGCTTGGTTAAATGGAGACACAGCTGACTGTACGCAGCTAACAGAGGTCTTCTCACAGCTTCTTTGATAACGTGGTGCTGGAAGAGTCTGGGATCCTCCAGCAAGATGAATACATGCTTAACAAAAAAAGAAATATCACCCTTTGGTGAAAGGCAAAGGTGGAAGGAAGATAAAAGAAAATATGAGCAAGACCTGGAAGAGGGTGGTAACTGTTGCTGGGAACACATGAAATGCCCAACAATATGAAATCATAAATCATAGAATAGTTTGGGTTGGAAGAGACACCCCCCACTAGATCAGGCTGCCCAAGGCCCATCCTACCTGGCCTTGAACACCTCCAGCAATGGGGCAGCCACCACTACTCTGGGCAACCTGTTCCAGGGCTTCACTGCTCTCATCGTGAAGAAATTCCTCCTTATGTCTAGTCTACCTCTGCCCCTCTCCAGTTTATACCTGTTGCCCCTCGTCCTATCACTATAAGCCTCTGTAAAGAGTTCCTCCCCAGCTTTCCTGTAGCCTCTTCAGTACTGGAAAGTTGCTATAAGGTCTGCCTGGAGCCTTCTCCTCTCCAGGCTGAAAAGTAAGGGGAAAGGTCAGTAAGGACTGGCCCTGGTGGTTTTTTTTAAAAAAACCCCAACCCTAAGGTTTTTACAGTCCCTTATTTCAGTTGTTGTATAACTCTGGGGAAATCAGACATCTCACAAAGCCCTTTTCTTGCAAGAAATGTCACGGGTAGGTGGTTGCCACTTCAGAGAGCTTCTCTGGATTCTTTTTAACTTCAGAATCCAGAGCTGTTTGAGGAACACAGGATTTCCCCGTTCACCTTATGGAGACATGTTGAGGGTCTGCTGTGGCAGTTCTAGAAACTCTCCCGGGCAAAACAATGAAAACATTTTTTAAAACATCCATTTTTTTGATGAACCTTGTGCAGTTCCAACCAAACTACGTCAGGCTGTTGAAGGAGAATCAAAGGGTGATACAGCAAAAGGCAAATGAAGGACAAAGGTTGAATGATCTGAGAAAAAGGTGATAAGATCTTGATTCTGGGTTGGGTTTTTTTTTTTCTGTAGCTGCTGCGTCCTTCAGCAAACTTCGAGTAGCTCAGTCTGTGCTATCAAGTGGAGGCCACAAAGTCTGAAGGGATTCAAAATTGTTAGAGCATATTGAGAACGCTGCAAAGTGCAGACACACGGAAGCCCCTATTCTCCAGCGAGCTGAGCGCCTGGGCAGGGAAAGCACAGCAAGTGCTCTTCTCGTGCTACCCAAAGAGCTATTTGAACAACTGCGAGGCGTGTTTCCAGTGAGCGTGTTGACAGTGTCACTGACCGTGGTTTCGCAGGCATTCCAGGCAGCTCCTGGGGCAGCGGGATGTCGGTATCTCCGTCCAGAGCCGCTGTGCCCCTGTCAGCAACCTGGTCTGCGCAGCCAGCGTCCCTCCATGCGGCAAATGGCTCAGGGCCCACCCCAAGCCCTTCTGGGGGATATTCTGGCGTCCTCCTGGAGGGGTGGGTGGGCTGGACAGACTTGGCAGGGGCTTGGGAGGTTGCTGCCAACATTTAACAAAGGAATCCTTTACAGACCTTCTTGCCTGATACGGCACCTTTGCAGCGCGCTCTGGAGCACTTGAAGGGGAAAAAAAAATGTCGACGTTTAATATGTAAATAAAAGTATTGATCCAGCAAAAAAAAGGTCATTGCATTCATCCGAGGCAGATCACGTTGCTTCCAGATAACTTTGTTTTCCCAAGTTGGGGAGCTTTCCAAGCCCATCTTGCCTTTGCACCGTGTGGCTGCACACCAGGTCAGCGAGCAGCACACAAGGCACCACCACAATATCGAGCTAATTGGATCACGGAATTCACCAGAGAGGATCTCGCATCCAGGTGAAAATATGGTTGAAGAAAGAAAACAAGGAAGAAACAGCACAGAGGGGAGGAAAGCCAAGTGCGGGGTTCACAGCCACTATCCTTACATGATCAGAGAGGTGTATTTCTTACAGCCAGCTTTCAACAGAATCAAATCCTCCCCATCAGAAAGAATCTCCAGGACAGCAGCGATAAATTAAAACCAACTGGTGATTTAAACTTAAAAAAGCACTAGAAAGAGAATCTTAAATATTATCACTGATCAAACCGAACAAAACAACCCACATCACTCGATTTTCACCTCAGCTTTTCACACAGCCTTTAATAAACCGGGGGGCTTTTGTGGGTTCGTTTCACTAAGGACAATTATGTCTTATTCTCGAGATGAAAACATGTGATTCTGTTGCTACTGAGCATGAATATTAACTTAAAAACAGATTTTTAAAGCTGCATTTATGTAGTTTTCACACACTTAGAAGTATGTTAATGTTTATACATAAAATTCGGTAGATCTGAGTGGTGCTTATTATGAATGGTGCTTAAACGTAGTTAAGAGCGTGAAAGGAATTAGAACCCCACCAGGAAAGTCTGATCTGTGCAAGTACCTGAAAAGAGCCGAGAGGTTCTTTAAGAAAGCGCTCCAGTATTTCCACATGACCTACCAAAGGGAAGGAGCCCTGGTACGCTGCCAAATTCCAAGAGAGCTGAGCAGTGATTAGAGTTTAACTCTGGCACCAGAGGGGAGGGCTGTTGGGTTTGGGTGGGTTTTTTTTTTTTTTGCCCTTGAATTTCTCAATGTAAAAAATTCTGAATCTTTTTCTCAGCTTTTCAGTCAGGGCGAAAAAAAAAAACCAACCCAACACCCCACCCTAAAAAGCTCATAAAGAAATTGCTTTAGGAAGACATCTGGTGGTTTAAAGTGCCTTTGTGCAGTAAATTGTCCCTTCTCACAGCGCGGCAAATACGCTTCCATTCTGTAGCCGTGAGCAGCATGGGAAGCGGGCAAATAAGTTTGCTGAGTCAGTTAGGAATTAATCCAATGTACACCTGGAATAAGCTTCAAGTTCTGACATGGAATTTGATCAGAAGGAAGACCAGATGGGTCAGCAGGGAGTGGTGCTTTCTAACTGGTAACGATGACTGCTGAAAGGCACAGCCCTTCCCATCACCCCCCCAGCCAACCACTGCTGAAGTAGCACTGGGCAACAGCCCAGGGCAAGACCACAAAGGCATCTCAGGAGCAACAAGGAGAATGAAGTTCCTCAGCTGGGAACCAAAGCAGAGTCCCAGCAACTGAGGGAAGCACCAAGGGAAGCAAAGAGGAGGACAGAAAGAACCGATTTGAGGGGCAGCCTATAAAAGCTTCTCATGCTGAATATCTGGAGTTTCCCAGGTGGGCAACATAGTGCCCGCCTATCCAGACACTTGTGCCAGAGTCATGGAATCACAGAATCACCAGGTTGGAAGAGACCCACTGGATCACCGAGTCAAACCATTCCAATCAATCACTAAACCATGTCCCTCAGCACCTCGTCCACCCACACCTTAAACGCCCCCAGGGAAGGTGACTCAACCACCTCCCTGGGCAGCCTCTGCCAGTGCCTGATGACCCTTTCTGGGAAACACTTTTTCCTAATGTCCAGCCTAAATCTCCCCTGGT
The DNA here is from genome assembly GCA_013389865.1 of Piaya cayana. Classification (NCBI taxonomy): domain Eukaryota; kingdom Metazoa; phylum Chordata; class Aves; order Cuculiformes; family Coccyzidae; genus Piaya; species Piaya cayana. The sequence continues at coordinate 144,505 of WAAB01005631.1, forward strand.
GGAGCTTGAGGCCATTCCCTCTTGTCCTGTCCCCTGTCACTGGGGAGAAGAGGCCAGCTCCCTCCTCTCCACAACCTCCTTTCAGGTAGTTGTAGAGAGCAATGAGGTCTCCCCTCAGCCTCCTCTTCTCCAGGCTAAACAACCCCAGCTCTCTCAGCTGCTCCTTTTCTCTTCAGCTTCGTTGCTCTTCTCTGGGCTCGCTCCAGAGCCTCAACATTCTTGTGGTGAGGGACCCAGAACTGAACACAGGATTCAAGGAGTGGTCTCACCAGTGCTGAGTACAGAGGAAGAAGAACCTCCCTGGACCTGCTGGCCACACCATTTCTGATACAAGCCAAGATGCCATTGGCCTTCTTGGCCACCTGGGTCACTGCTGGCTCATGTTCAGTCACTGTCAACCAACACTCCCAGGTCCCTCTCCTCCAGGCAGACTTCTCCTAGTCTGCAGCTGCTCAGGGTTGTTGTGCCCCAAGTGCAGGACCTGGCATTTGGCCTTGTTAAACCTCCTGCCTCCCTTTCAGCACACAGGGACATAGCACACAGCAAGTGTCTTTCTTGCCTTTTCACACAGTTCAAAAAGTGCAGCTCTAGCAACAGAGACCATTGGTGAATCCTGTTGCTGCCCTGCAGTCACAGCAGTAAGGCAGTAGGGGCTGGAGGCCACCACAGGACCTGTCCCAGGAGCTGTGTGGGGCTGGCTTCACCTCTTACAGGGACAGGTAAAAGTGCTGCTCCTGGAATTTCACCATCACTAGTGGGAAGCATTATTTCCCCTTCAAAAACAACCAGCCAGAAGACAAAAAAACCCCACCTAAAACAAACCCAAGAAAGACGCTGCCACTGAAATCAGTTAGACCCTTACTTCACAGACACAAGCATGACTTTATACGCTATCAACAATGAGCCATTCACAGAACAACCTTTTTTTCACTCCAGGAATAATGTTGCTATCTCCTTCGGTATCGTCTACTGGCCCGGTTTTGGGGTTTGTTTTTTTTCCTGCCTCCATCACTGATGGAGTCGTCACCAACTCCCTTTCACCTCCAAAAGCTTTTAAGGACATCTGCTGTCCTCACGTGCCAGATTGGGGTGACCCTGGAGCCACATCTGGGCTGACGGGCAGCAGACATTCTGCACAGCAGGGAGGTGAAATTAATTTCTATAAAAAACAGAAGCAAAACCTCATATTCTTCAGAAAAGTGCCAGCGAACCTTTAATGGTGCTGGGAACCAGCCAAGACTGGGGGTTATATTTCTTCTGAAAGAATCCTGTATAATGAAGCATGCTGAAAAATATGCAGAGAGACTGACAGCAGTGTTTATTTTATTCATGGCACTACATTTATTCAGGGAACAGAGGGGGTAAAAAAAAGCCCTGAAACAAGAAAAAAGGTAGTTGTCTTCCAATAAAACCATGAAACCAGACAGGGCTAGAAGAGAAGGTCAGAAAATGCTGTTTCTCCCTGACTGCAGGGGCATGGTCACCCTGCCCCTCTGAGATCCAGTATTTCTACAGCGAGAGGCAGAGTGTGCAGGGCACGGCTGGACTTTGGAGGGAAAGAGTTGGGGTTTGTTTTTTGAGGAGGTGGGAACCTGAAGGGGAGAACAAGAAATGGCATAAACCGTGTTTTATAAGCGAAGTTTTAAAGGTCCCTTAGCTGGCTTAAAAAAAAAAGATGAAGTACACTCACCACATTCCTCCTTCCCATGGATGAAACGGGCCAGCGAAAACAACTGACCTCAACTGTTGTAATACTGCGCATGTTGTTACACAACCAAACCAACCAGGCCCCTCGCTTCTTGTGGGGAACCGTACATGTCCAAAAAGCTCACTGCATACTTATCCTTCTGAATTGGTTACTTACAGCCACCGTGAACATTGGCTAACGACAGCAGCTCAAAGATATCCCTTTGTTCCACAGCAACTCATTTCTCCATAGACAGACCTTCTCATTCACTAATGTAGATCATTTCCTTGCGGAGTTTCTCTTCGGTTCCACTGACCTCCCTACACGCAAGGGAGTTTTTTGCTTTTAGTGTTCTCCCTTCTTTCTTTGTTTAAACAGGAAAAATAATTTCAAGCCTCCCATCCCTGGCGCACGGCCTCAACTCTACAAAGCCCTGCACAGTGGAACTAATAAATCCTGATTCCTTGCAGACCTCCTCTCCTCTTCCCACCTTCCCCACCTCACCACTCCCACTGAGCCCAGTGACCCAGCACCCTCCCAAGGGTCCCGTTTCACGCACAGCAGGCTTAGCTCCTATTTATGTCCTTGAACTACTGCTCGAGAAAAAGGAAGCGAGTGCTGTGCCAGGTTCCATGTGTGCAGACCGACAGCTTTTGCCTTGGCCCGTCTCGCCAAGGAACTGGCCAAACTTCCTTGGCAATCCCGACCTGAAGCAGAGGAAATCTTTGGATTTATCGTCTCCACGAAGCCACCAATTTTCATGCAACCAGTATTCAGGCAGCTGTCTGCGAGATCCTTCTGGTTACGGAGGCTGGACCCAAGACTGATGTTATTCTTGAGGAAGGGGGAGTACAGGACAGAGCACAAGCGCAAAAGCAGGGGACGCTGCACTGAAAACACTTTCAATATGACAGCATTCCCTTAATAGTTGTGTTGTACTTCTGTTCAGCTTAAGGGCAACCTGGAGATTTTGAGAATTTTGCTACATTTGAAATATTTTAGATGCTGCCGATTCCACTGGCAAGTTCTCAGCCCAGCCAGGTATCAGTCAAAACACCCTCTTACAGCTAAGTTAACCGTTGCCAATTATAGCTGCCTGCTGATAATCCAGTATTTTCCTGGGGCATGTGTGCTTTTCCCAGTAAAACAAACCCATGTGTAACATACACAGAATTCAGTATTTATTCAGTAACCCCAGTCTCTGACATGTATCAAAGGCCAATGTCCCACCTGCTAGTGCCAAACCAGCCCGTCACAAGAGGAATTGGCAACAATCACCAAAAGACATTGTCGGCTGTCAAGTATGAGGGAGTCAAGTTGCACAGTGGGATTACAGCACAGATGATGAACGTCTGTCACTCTCCTCACTAACCTCCACACCTAAACCCGATAAATCCCATTCTGGGTTTGGCTGGAAATGCCAAGAGTTCTCCCCCAGCCTTCTGCCTTTGTCTCGGATTTAGGAGATTTTCTGTGCAGTCACTGCCTGGATTTTAATAAAAAGGAATTTTTTCCTATTTCTCCCTCTTTGCCTGTCGGCACAGTAACAGTCTTTAAGACCACCTGAACATCTTCGCTTTCTAATAAAGCCAAAGCACAGTCAGTACACCACATCCTTCATTTGATTCCTCTGGAAAGGAGAGGTTTCAGTGTGATAGCACTTAGCGATTTATATATCGGTGTAAATCAGCTTTTATTAACCAACTACTGCAAGTAAAATTAACCTTCATCTTTATGCTACCATTTCAGACATGGATCAATATGGTCATTTCAACTTGAAAGCAACACGAGGTTTGCTCCTTGTGACCAAACCACGTGTCACCTGTGTCCAGATACAGACTTTAACTACCGGGCCTCTGCCTACACAGAAATTAATTACATCCCACAACACATGCCCACAGCTCCTATTTGCATCACATTGTGACTTTGCTGCAGCCGGTTCAGGCCTTCTGCATCCACCCTAGGCTGCCCTGCAGGACAGCCAGGGGGCTGGGGTCTTCCACAGAGAAAGGGGCCACACAAGTCACGATAAAAAGGTCACCTGGGCCAGTGCAGGCAAGTCAGTCTTCTGCCCCAACAGTTCCTCAATAAACGATACACAGAGCTGATCTGCTCCAAGCCTCATTAGCCACCTCCATCCATTATCTTCTCAGTGGTCTTATTCCCCCTGTTCCATCAATTAACTCAATTCTAATGCCGTCATTTCATGAAGTCCCTGGTCTTTGAGATGCTGTCAGTCTGGTAAGATTTACAATTTACAAATGTGCGTTTCCTTTCCTTAAGAACTTCAATATTTTACTGCACATTCCTGTGAATATTTCTGCAGGATTATTCCCAGCAGCTTTTACTTGCAACCACCTGTCTGGCATATTTTGAAGGATTTTTGGTTTTTTGTTTGTTTTTAAGCATTTGTCAAGTCTGACATTTTTACATGCATCGTAAAGGTACAACAAGCACTACACACGAACACATACCAATAGTCTCACTAGTGAATAATCAGAGTGAACAAATCAAACACTTCAAAGGCAGCTTGTGCCACCCGATTTGGCTCTTGTGCACAGATACAATTGTTTTCTTTCAGTGCTAGACACTGCAGCTTTTGTTCCGAAAAGAAGAAACCAGAGTGTCCAAATTAAAACAACTTAAAACTTAGAAAGTAAAAAAAAAAAAAAAAAAGCATAACAGAATCCTTAGAACTGAATGAAATTGCTTTTTGCTTGGGAAAAATTCTCTCTTTGAAGGATATTTCACCTACAAAACCCACCCTGGCAAACAGAAAATAAGGGAACATCACAGACAAGGCGTACAGGATCTTGCCGCGGCACAAGGAGCAGCACTACCTACAGGCACCGATCCCACGTCTGCCACCTTCTGGACCTGCAACATTCCAGCTCCAGAAACTTTCAGCAAAACCTAATTATAGTTGGCAGGGAAAGGGGAGTCAAGGATCTTTTTCCTCAGCTAAAAATTACAACTAGCAATGCTGGCTCTGCCACACGGAAAGTCCGCAAAGGCAACAGAGAAAATTAACTGCTTCCCTTGCTTACACACCATTATCTTACAGACCTCTTGCATGTAACCGTGAGTGTGGTTTCAATATAACCTCAGCAGTCGTTCAAGTCTGTGACACCGAGTACTGGAACACAAACCAAAGGGATCACATTGCTTGCTCTTTCAGAAGGCAACAAGGCTACCCAGCAACTTACTCAGACAAGGCAAATCTTTTGCAACAGTCACTTCTAAACAGGGTCAGCACCGAACTCTCAGGTGCTAGCGCTATTCATCTTTTCCTTTAAGCAGTTTAAACCAGTCACGTGAGATTTAACGAGCCACGCGTGACTCTGAAGCGCAGTAACGCCACATTTATACAGCCAGTTGCAAAGTGCTTCTGAGAAAATTAACTTCCCTGAGGTTTTTTAAAGCATCTGAATGCCATGAGGTACACATGCTAGTCAGAGCTTGCTTTATTTCACTTTTCCAGAGAAAATAAATCATTCTAAGTCCAATTCTGCCCTCACCTGCACTTCTGCAACTCCCATCACACACGACGGCTGTTCAGAAACCACAGTGACATTTGACTGTTGAAGGCTCAGATGTTTGTGAAACCAGAGCCACGTGGTGTCCCAAAGCATCAGTTTAGACTCTTGGCTTTCTTAATTATTTGCGCTTAATGTTATCTTCTCCATGCAATGGGAGTGGAACAGAGAAGTAGTTATCAATTATTATAAAGGCTGTGGTGGAACAGGCTGCAAGCTTTATGCGAATGCTTCCTTGAAGGGGAAACTGCATTCCAGCAGAAGTGTGCTTTTGGAATTAAACTGCCTCTATCCACTGACTATATCATTGATAACAACAGACAAGTTCTGTTCTGGATACTAACTACCCTATTTATATACCTGATGCAGCCCTACATACAGATCCAAACAACCAAAGTCTGGTTTAGGTCATCAGTAACAACCTAATAATCCACAGCCTTTCCCTTGTACGTGTTTGAACTACAAAGACTCATCAACTGATGATTTCAAGCAAATGTTATTATCTGAGCAGCTCACTCCCTAACAAAATCCTGCCGTGGCTGAAGTGCCAGAGGGGTTACCACCACCATATGGGAAGAGAAAGACTCAACTTGTATAAGTAGCTTAGAGCCTCCAGCAAGATGTTTTCCATACCAAAGCTGTATTACCTCTTTTTTTTTTTTTTTTTGGATTTGGAGAAGACATTTTGCTTTGGGGAAAAAATAAAAAGCCAGTTGAGTAACAGAGAAGTCATCCTTTTTGTTTTCATGATTTTATTAGC